>JANIJG010025385.1:10848-53488 GCA_024611175.1 Megaceryle torquata
GAAGTATGATACCTTTCTTTTTAATCTAGCTCCATTACTGATTTTTCAAAGCAATACTTTCCCAGAGAGACAGTACCTAATATATTAACTGACAGATAACTTTTATTTAGCCCCAACAAAATACATAATACACGGTTTTGCACATACAGATGAGATGCAAGCAAGTAAGAAAGAAAATAGGCAATCCACACTGGCATTTCCTGTTATGTCAGCATATGCTGTCCTCAGAAGAGACAATAAAGCTGTGGAGGCCAGAAGGAAACACCTTCCCAGCTGGCTGGGACTTGCCAAGAGTTGTACCTTTCAGCCCTCCACCCAGTCACTATAATTGACCTAATTTCATCATTTTGTGTCCATCTGCTAAATCCTTACACATCACCAGTGGTGGGAGATTCCACCGTCCATTTCTTGTAGACAATTCCCCCACCCCTCACATCCCCAACCTTTTTCTTCCGCTTGCAAGCTCATCACTGAGATTCAGTCGTAACCCATGGTACTGAAGAAGGTTGGACTTGGCAAGAAAGAATCAATAGCCTATTATAATAAAATAATGCAATCCTACAATACACAAGGGTTTTGTTAGATTAATCAGCTAGACAGTGTAATAAAGAAGATAAAATTAAACATAAATATTTTTCCAGAGTCGCTCAGATTCCCAGAAGATTCAATGCTATTTATCAATCATTTTACCTGTGCCCGTTCCTCTAGCGCAGTGCCACACTCATTGTGCAAGGGCTACAGCCTCAGGTGGTAAGAATACCACTTCTCTACTCTTTCTGTTTTGCTCTTTGCTCTTGTTTTTATCACCTCTGTGCTTTATTCTTTCGGGTTAATGTGGCATGTCTCCAACACAGCCTAAGAAAACAACTATAATGTGATTTGGGTTTAGTGTCATTAAACCTGATTAGTAAGGAGTCCTCATGAAAATCCTCAATTACCTCACAAAGAGACAGTTTTTTTGCCAGGGAACTACAAAGAACTTTGCTTCCATTTAACTATTTGGGCTACTTGAGAAAAGTTTTTGTTACATGGTTTTCCTTCTGCACTTTTCTGTGCCTTGTAAATATCATAAAACACCAAAATCTGATGAAAACATCAATCTTCTCTCAAAGCTGACTTCCAATATGAAACCAAATATACGGTCTTTGTTTAAAGAAAATAAAATAAAAATCCATAGAGATTGTAATACATCATGATGGATGTGCTAGTGCTTTGGGTACAAGGCTGGGTTTTGGGACTAAACCTATAATGAAAGAAGCAGGGAGAAAGAGAGCCTTTCTCCCCTGAAGCATCAGGGAGAGGGTCTGGGGCAGCACCACTGCTGTGCTCCAGAGGCAAGCACTCCTACAGACCTGTCCCCTGAGCTTTGCCCAGTCCAATGGCATTCTTGTTGAATTTTTCCAGTAATACCATCCTCAAGGAATGAGCTTGCCTGTAGCTGGCATAAACAAAACCAAGCTTTCATTTGCACTAAGAGGTTCCCAACCTCCCTACTTCTGTTTCAGTAGAGGTTTGCGTGGCCACAACCCTAGTTTGAAGCTGTGGGTGAACACCACAGACTGGTGCCCATACTGCACTCTCGTATCAGCACCCAGAGCTTTTCACCAAAGGGTAAATATTTCCCCATTTTCTACACAGAGACAAACCAGCAATGCCTTTGCCATGGTTCTGTGTTGTGCACATGTTGAACCCCATTTACAGTCTTGATTAAGCATCCTCTCTACGAGAATGACACTGGGATCTGCAGCCTGGAGAGATGCCTTTCAAGTGCTCTAGCATGCCAAATTAGAGAAATGGGTATAAACACATGCTGTAAGATAATATTTGAGCAACTCCCCAGCCCTATGCAGTGAAGGTAAAACATATCGACAATTTCATCAGTAAAATAAGAAATGTATGAAGTGGACAAAAGTCACCTTCACAGAAAAATTAAGAAGTAAAATCTGAGTTGCACGTCTCAGAAGGAGGTAAATTCCACACTCATATTTGCCCTCTACCTGCAATAGAAACAAGATGTCTAAATTCCATGAACAACAAGCTTCCAAGATAGGGTTGGACGCAGGAGAGAGACTGAGGGAACTGGGGTTGTTTAGTCTAGAAGACACTAAGACGAGACCATAGTGCTCTCTACAGCTACTGCTGCTGAGGAGGAGGAAGGCAAGACCACCAGCTCCCTCATCCTCATCTGGCCCTGCGGCTCCTGCATTGTCACCTTCCGGTGAGTCTCAGGGCTGGGCAGCACCTCTGTCCTGCCTCTGTGGCCAGCCCCATGGGACAGGGCTGTGCCTGCGCTGCCTCTGCCCACACCTTGGGGAGCAGCGGCCACTCAGGCCAGTTCTTCTCTCTTTCTGCAGCTCCCGGGCGGAGAAGGAGCCCTGGCTCAGCGCCCTTCTTGGGTAAGTCCTGCCCGGCACTGCAGCCTGGACAGCCCATGCTCACATCATGGGGGAATGCTCCAGGCCTGGCTGTACGATGCAGAAATGCCTCTCCTGAGCTGGGGAGAGGTGCCCCCATGTCTGTGGGAAGTTCTTGAGCAGGCAGAGCCGGTGCAGAAGCTCTGCCCGGCTCTGTCCCCTCAACACCTACCCAGCCCCAGCCTCACCACTGATGGTGCTCCTCTTTGCTCCACTGCTGGGTGGGAACCATCTGCCTCGGGGCAGCTTGGAAGTGCTCCCCAGGCTGGCAGCAGAGGGAAAAGGTGGCTCAGGCCTCACGCAGCTCTTTCTCTGCCCCTTCCCTGTCCACAGGCCACCAGAAGGAGTGGAGGGAGCCCGGGTGACCCAGCTGCCCTCCCTTAAGCCCCTGCTGAAGCAGCTGAGCGGCCGCAATGCTGTGAGTGTCCCTCCCATCTGGGCTCTGCCCCAGAGCAGAGGCTGCTGCAGCCCAGCCACAGGTGCATCACTTCTCACCTTCTGCTCTCTTCCCCTTGCCCAGGCGATGACGCTACGTGCCAGCAGCCTGGAGAGGCTGGTCAAGGGCCAGGCCAAGGTGAGGATCGCGTGGGGTGCAGTCTCGGCCCTCCCCACCTCTCATGCTGCTCGCCAGGGGCCTTTTCTGCTGTGGGGCTGCTCGGTGAGCACAGCACATTTCTTGCAGGCTGGTGCAGAGCAGCAGCCGCCTCCCATCCCCTCTGGCAGCAAAGGTGGAGGTGGCCATGCAGCTGGTGAGTTTGGGGAAGGTGGGGGCAGGATGGTCCTTCTCTCCTCCTCTGGCAGGCAGGCCCTGGGGCTGCACTGGGGCTGCTGCTGCCCTTACTGCAGGGCACGTCTGTCCCCACCCCTCTGCAGCAGGAGAGACCCCGGGGCCCCTCGTTCCCCAATGACACCTCTCCCATGCTGTTGGCGGTGAGGGGACAGCACTGAGAGGTTCTGGGAGCACTCACCTGGCAGCTGTCATGCAGGGGCTTTTGTTCTGGTTTCCTCGGCAGGTGGGGGGAGCCACAGCAGGAGGAGAAGGAGGCTGCCCTGGCCCTTTGGGCGATGAAGGACCTCGGCCACTGTAGAGGCGCCCGGGCCGTCCGACTCTGGCAGCAGCAGGGCGCTCTTTGGCCGGCCCCTGGCAGCTCTCTGCAGCCAGGACGGCTCGCTGCCCCAGCCCATCCAGGTAAGCAAGCCTGGCCAGGGGTCTCCATCCCGCTGGCTCCCCCAGAGAAGTGGTGTCCCCAGAAGTGGTGCCCCCAGCAGAGGGTCCCTAGCCCTGGGTGTGGCTTGGGGTCACAACCAGCTCCTCCCCACGTCCCGTACCCCCAGCCACCCCTCTCTCCTGCCCCAGGGAGAGCAGAGCCACCCACACCTACTCCTGCCCCTGAGGAAGGGTCACCTGCCCCAGGGCCTGTCTCCAGCCAAGCAACTGTCCTCCTCTGTCACCTGCAGGACCTGCTGGCTCTCCTGAGGGAGCACGGCCCATCCACAGAGGGGATCTTCCGGCTGTCGGCCAGCGAGCACGCCTCCCGCCAGCTCCGGGAGGCCCTTGACAGAGGAGAAGAGGTCGACCTGGAAAGCCAGCCTGCACTTCTGCTGGCCGTCATCTTGAAGGTGAACCTGCTAACCTGGAGCCCGGCAGGTCCTGTGAGAGCAGGAGCCCAAGCCCGGCTGCCGGCTTGGGAGCCAGAGAGCCGGGGATGCTGCCTGTGCTCCCCACAGCAGTGCTCAAAGCCTCATGCAGAGCCCTTGGCATTGCAGGACTTCCTCCGCAAGATCCCCTCCAAGCTCCTCGACATCCACCTCTACGAGGAGTGGATGAGTGCCCTGCAGAAGACCAGCAGGCAGGAGAAGCTGGATGGACTGAAAGAGTAAGTGTGGCAACCAGCCCACCTGCTCCACAGGGACTGGCAGAGCTGGCACTTGCCTGCAAAGCAACAGCCTCCTTGAGAAAGCCGCCTTTTCTGCCAGCCACCTCTTGCTGCTGTGAGGTGGGGTTCTGGGGGGCAGAGGCACAGAAAAGCATTCCTTTCCTTGCAGCATTTTTGGCAGGCGTTGTGGGCTGCTCCACAAAGGGACTCTTTCCAGAAGGGCAGGGAGGGAGGGAGGGTAGCCATACCTCAGCAAAGGCAGTCCCTCTGCTATCGACCAGGCGTGGCCAGGGAGCCTTCCCTCAGGTAGGATTGGGCGCGATCAGCCTGGGATCAGCCTGTGTTGACAATGTCTGCTTTGTTAACATTGGGTTCCTGTTCCCTCAGGGTGGCCAGCAAGCTGCCAGAGGCCAACCTCTTGCTCCTCAAGAGCTTGCTGGCCCTGCTGGAAAACATCAACAAGAATGTGGCCACCAGCAGGATGACCACCAACAACCTGGCCATATGTGTGGGGCCAAACCTGCTGAGCCTGGCCGAGGAGCAGACGCTGCCCCTGGATGTGCTGGTGCAGGAGACAAGGAAGGTAGGCTGTGTTCACCAGCCAGCTCCGGCCTTCTGGGGCCCTTCCGGGCCCTTAAGCCAGGTACCTCTGCTGTTCAGAGGTAGCTGGCTCTGTCCTCTCTTCAGCAAACACTCGTGGGGGAGCTGCTGGGAAGCACCACGGCTCCAGCTTTCTGTGCAGAAGCGAGGGTCAGGAGTGGGAAAGGCTCTCTGACCCCTTTTCAGCCAGCAGGCTGCAACCAATGGTTTGCTGTGTGCAGGTGACATGGCTACTGCAGTTCCTCATTGAACACCACAGGGAACTCTTTGAGCAGGCAGCAGCCGGCACATTAGCTGAGGAGGAGTTGCCAGCACCAGGGGCAGAAACTGCAGAGGTACATGAGGTCCACAAACAGCATGCCAACAAAGGCTCCCCCCTCAGAAAGTGGGACTGCTGCCGCAGGGACAAGCAAGGTCACCCCCCAGCCTGCAGCTCTGTGCAAGTGCAGAGTAAGGCTGGTGCAGGTTGGCCGTTGCACTTTGGGCAGCGATCCCTCTAGAACTGTCTCAGCTGAGCTGAGCAAACACATCCAAGGGATCTGCCTTTCACAGCTAAGGTAGCAGTTGGGCAGGTAGGTCCTTGCCACCCATTAACTTCCACATTTCCATTGCAGGAGCCTCCAGCTGCTCCGCAAAGCAACCACCTGAAGAGCACCTCTGGGGAAAGATGGTAAGATGAGCTAGCTTTGATGAAGAGAATTGAGTCACGTTTCTCATGGCTTTACCTGTCTAACAATACTGTGGAATGGAAAGGTTGCCAGGCTCTCCGCAGCGCAAGGAGAAACAGCCCGGCAGGAAGCGGAAGCAGCTGTGGAGAGAGTGTGATGGGCAGCCAGGCAAGAAAAGGCAGAAGATGGAGGTGGAGATACTGGGAATGGGCCAGTTATGATGAAAACCCAGGCAGGGCGAGAACAACGAGGAGACCAGGTGTGTAACAGGCCCTGCTGTCCTGCTTTCGAATCTTAACGCTGCTCTATTCTGTTCTATTCCAAATGTATTTGGTGCAACGTTGTGGCCATAGCCTACAACAGAAGTCCAATTTAAGACGCGATTCGTGATTTGAGGTGCTTTTGTAGTCTCACTCAAACATGTCCGTTCTAGCACACTACAAACAGCGAACCTCATCGGTCCCTTAGAAGGGGTAATTGTACTATTATCACAGATTTACAGGTGGCCAGGGAGAACGATGAACAGGGGAAGAGTCAGCTTGGCCACAAGCTGCATGAGGCAACACAAGAGAATGTCAGCTGCGAAGAACTTGGGCAAAAAGCTGCCCTCTCACTGTTAAGAGCAGATGTGAGACCTGTTCGCACAAGGCCCGTTTGACATCACACCATCATCGAGCAAGAGAATCGGCCAGGAATCGGGCTCACCTTCCCCGAGGGCAGGATTTAGCCCACCGCCTCTAGACAGAACATTCACAACCTCAGCAAAGGTTTTGTTGAGGGGCATTTCCAACCTACCGTTGCCTTTTCTTCACCTTCATAAAGCTTTGAAAATCCTGCACGGCTAAATCCTCTTGGCAGAGTCAACAAATTCAAATGACGGCAAACACAACCGCAGAAGATGCCTCAATTCTCTTGATACATTCCAGGACCAAGGACACTGTAGCTTGTAGTACTACCAGCACTACAGTGTAACCTGAAAACCCAGTCGAGATTAGGACACCATTACGCTGGCTGTGGAGAAGGATGCAGCTCCTATCCCAGATTGCCTGCCATCTATCTGCATGAGGCAGACAAAGTGCAGCAAGCATTTTGCAGATGGAAAACGGGAGGAGTAAGCGGATTGTGCAGCCAAGAACTACTGCTTAGCATCAAAACCACAAACCAAACAATATAAAAATCCCCCCAAAACTGTAAGAAGACGACAAAGGTTTGCTTAAACTAAGGGGTTCCTTCTAAACTGCTCCCTGGTAAGGATGCACCTTAACTCCTGCTGCCATTGGGACTTAAAACTGTCCGTGACGGCACCACGAAGTATTTGGGAGTCGGACCACAAAAGTCTGATCCTGAGATTGTGCTTCTAGTTAAATGCAGAGAAAAAGAAGCAAAGCTGCCCCACAGAGCTGCCCAACAGCTGGTGCGCTGACAGCAGAAGCATAAAACTTCACCCCAGCTCTCCTTCACCTAGAGGACATTCCAGATCGCACTTCCCACTTCTCCAGAAAAAGTAGGTTGTCAGACTAGAAACTACCCTGATGAATCCCTACCTTTGTGATGCATGAATGGTAAGGTCCTGGAGCCTGAGCAGAGAGTACACTCTCAAGTTCTGCCAAATATCAAGTGTACCAACCTTCGGTCCTCTCTGGACGTCTTCTGCGTAGACTACCAGGACAACTCATGCAGGCAGCTTGCTACTGAAAACCTTTTTTCCAAGGATGCTGCACAAGAAAGATACAGGCCTTTTACACCTGGGGTTCCACCAGTCCCCTCCTGTATGTGCCTCTCTGCCAGCCCTCCCCATCACATCATAAGCGCACATCAAGGAGACTCCTGGAGGCAGAAGGCAAAACCAGGAAGGAAGACAACATGGAGCCCACCACCCACTCCTTGTTTGAGTCTTCTTAAAAATTCATTGCGCGCTCTGGCAGAAGCAAGCACCTCTGCTGGAAACCCTCAAGACGTGCATATGCAGTGGACAGGTGATGTTTTTTTCTATGCATACACATAAACCCCAGCCCTTCAGGGAATGCTGGAACCAACCACATTTGTGCTACGGAGCTGGATCACCACAGGGTGCAAAACTAATTGCTCAAGACAGGGACTGGAACACAGCTCCTTCAATACTCCTGCAGGAGTGCCTGAACCAATCACTCACCCTCCTGCTTACTCCTTTTCCTGCCCATGGCTCTTGCCTTCTTCACTGCTAAGTGTCCCAGGCTAAACCAGGGGGAGCAGGGAATTTCAGCTTTCTCCTCCCCAGGAATGGAACGGTTGCAGTTAAGGGTGTGGCAAATGGAGCTGTGACCCTCTGCTTTTGGGAAAGGCAATGGAATATACGTTTGCCATGTGGGAAATGACTGTTGGGTTATGATCTGTAAGGCGGGCTCCCACAGGCCCTGATCTTCACTGAGAGTGGCTTTCTGGTTTTGATAGTAGAAACCACAACTCGTGCATGGCCTTCTACCCACTGTTTGCCAAAGAGCTGGGGAGACACCTTAGGAAAACATGAAATATCTTGAAACTCTGCTGGGTAGCCCCTTGAACAGAATATGGTATTAGCTTAAATACGGGATTAAGAGAGGGAGTATTCAATATGTTTATTTTTGCTCAAGAAGCTAGAGACTTCTGGAAGAAACCCCTCTTGTCTCCAAGACAGAGGGCACCAGCTCCACAGAGGCTCTGGCTGACACCACAAATGGTGCCCAGTTGCCGTAAACGATCTCTGTGCCTGCAACCTGGCAAACAGCTCCCGCAGGTGACATCCTGCCAAGGGTATCAGGCAGGACCCCCAGGAGCTAAGCCTAACCCTGTGCTTTGCAAGAAGTGGAATAAATACAAAAGCAGCAGCATTCTTGAGCCACCCTAAAAAGAAGAATAGCCAGGTGAATTTTGGTTTGCACGTTAGTTGTTTGTACAATTGGCACTGGAAGGTATCATGCTAGGCGTAGCAGGCCAAGAAAGAAGCAAGGAAAATGTTTCTGTGAGCAAGTGTAAATGCCAGCATCTGGCAGCTGTCATGGCACGAGACTTTTAAGACGGCTTTAGAAGGTAGAGGCTCTACCTGTAGAAGTCAGGTTCTATTTCATTACTGTGGTTTCTGTAGAGCAATAAGTTAAATGGAGAGATCAGCCAGCTCTTTAACAGTGCAGAGGCACTGGGACCTAAACCAGAATAAAAGAAATGTAACCTACTTTGTGTGTGTGTGTGTGCGCGTGCTTATCTGTATGCTCGGGTGCATTAGCAAGCCTATAAACAGTGTACATTCACAGGCTCTAAACAAAGCATTGCAATCTATACCTTGTGCTGGTAATGGACTTTCCTATCACTGGTGTTCAGCACTTGGGTGCTTCTGGGCAGGGAAATGAATAGGGAACAGGTCACAGCCCATACCCAGGCACTTAAGCAAGCTTTATACTTTCCCCATATAAGGAAGCAGATGTGACAGAAAAGCATACTTAGTGTGAGACACGGAAATGTCAGTTTAACTACATTTGATGACTGCTGGTAAACGTTTTTTTCTATACAGTACGGAAGAGAGTTAGGAATATTAATTAGACCTCGGAATAATCCCAGTCCTGCACCTGAGTTGAGGCAGTCCCAAGCACAAGTATAGGCCAGGCAGAGTATGGATTGAGAAGAGTCCTGAGGAGAAAGACTTGTGGGTGCTGGTTGATGAAAAGCTCAATATAAGGCAGCAATGTGTGAGTGCAGCCCAGAAAGCCCCAGCCGTATCCTGAGCCGCGTCAAAAGACGTGTGGTCAGTAGGTCGAGGGAGTTTATTCTGCTCCTCTGCTCTCATGAGACCCCACCTGGAGTAGTGCGTCCAGCTCTGAAGCCCCCAACACAAGAAGGAAGAGATCTGTTAGAGATGGTCCAGAGGATGGCTACAAAGGTGATCAGAGGGCTGGGACACCTCGGACTCGGCATCTCTCACGGGAGAGGCCGAGAGGGTGCCGTGGCTGGGGACGTTCCTGGAGAAACTGCGGGAGATTTAAACGCGGCGAAGCCGGCAGCGGCGCTCGGACCGCAAACAGCGAGACAGGTGGTATTCTTGCTTGTTGGTGTGCGGCCAGCAGGGCGCACGGGGGGACGCATGAGAGAGAGAGGAAAAGAAAACTCAAAAACAAAGCACAGGCAGGACTAGCAATGGTTGCAAGCCGGACAAAAGCTCCTGCCAGAAAGAATGTGGCAACCCAGACAGAGGTCCTGCAGAAGCACGCAGGTGTCCATGCCTCCGGCTGCAGAGAACGCTGGAGCCTGGCACTGCTGGCGGAGGTGTGATGGGGATAACACCTGTGCTCTGGAAATTGAGGGACAAACAAATGATGATGGAGATGAAGGTCCATCAGGGGGGTCACCCAAGGTAGGTCGGTCTCCCCTGCGCATTAGGACCAGCTCTAACAAGAAAAAAGGGAGGGCAATAGGAGTTGGCGACTTCCTTCCGAGAGGAAGCGAGGGCCCCCTCTGCCGGCCGGATCCACACCATAGGGAAGTCTGCTGCCTCCCTGGGGCCAGGGTCAGAGATAGTACTAGGGAACTCTCTGCTCTGGTAGGGCCATCGGACTATTACCCTCTATTAATTATCCAGGCTGGTAAAATGATGCCATGGAGAGAAACCTGAAAACAATTCAAAAAGACTTCAGGGCCCTGGGGAGATAGCTTGAGGGCTCGGGAGCCCCGGTGATGTTCTCTTCGATCCCTTCAATGGCAGGGATGAATACTGAAAGAGGAAGGAAGACCCACCTGATTCACATGTGGCTGAGAGGCTGGTGCCACCAACAGAATTTGGGGGGTTTTGAACAATACTTAGCTGGCAGATTGTTTTAGTCATATAATAAGCATGGACAAAAAAGTCCCATTTACACAATTTACACAAAAGTACACAATTACTGCTGTGCCACAGATTATGTCACCAACCTACTAAGGGTTAAGGAAATAATTATTGTGGGGTTGAGAGACTCAGTAAACAGCAGAAGTTCAAGGATGAACCAGATTTGTTGATCCCAGCAGAGAACTACAATTAAGATGTAATATTTCCTTAAGTTTTCCCCGTTGCCCCCTCACTGTTTATCAGTATTAAAAATGCAGTTTATGCTTAGCAGTTCTCTAGTTCTGCCAGCACATTTTACCAGCTGACAGGTAAATATTAAACTGTCCATCAGAACAAGCTGTCCTGTCCCTATTCTTTTATTATCAAAGCCTATTGAGATTAAAGTCATAAAAAGTGGAGAACATGCAGTCATTTGCTTCAAGTTCATGGGCTTACAACGTTAGATTCCCCCACACCTGTAGTCACCTTTAATATAAAAAGCAAAATTCAGAAAGTTTTCTCAATGGTAGTGAAAGAGTTTGAGAAACATTTCAGCATTTGCTCAACATGGTAAAATATCTTTTCAGGATATCCTAAAACAGAAGAAAGTCAGAAAGGAAACACTTCTGGGGCTATGTTTGAAGAGCAAAACTATTCACCTCACTTGGCTAAATTGAGAGAAAGTGACTGAGCAGCTTTCCCTTCCACACAACTCTTTCCCAAGCTCTCCTGCACATACCAGTCAGCAGAATTGTCTGAAAGTGAGGGACATTTCCAAATGTTTCACTGCTCCACACACCATCACCCCAAACCCCCACTTTTGGCTAAGAGTCAGCTTTACTATATCAATTACACATGAGCAGTCATACTGATCTCAGTAGCACATGTCTGCACAAGATTCATCATTGGTACACTCCTCCCTAGTTCTCAAAACCAGGAAAAGTCACTGTATTATGCAGCCACCTCATGTTTGCTCTCCAGTCTAATATTACTCCTGTCCACTCAGTTCATTAACGTTCTCAAAACGGGACCTATCATGCCAGCTGTAAGTCCTCTAGGGCCAGAACACCTACTCCTCCTGTCACATAGCACTCCTCGTCATTTAGTTGAACTGATTTATTGGAAAGAAGTCTTTGTGCTTTCCTTGGGATTGAGCAGGGACTATAAAACTAGAGATGTCCACACCACAATTTAAAAGATAAATACCTACATATTGCCACATTGCTTAATGTAGCTATTGCCATTTTGTAGGCAAGACTGAGCAGTCCAAAGGGTTTTATATCTGCCCAGAAGCAAACTTTAGTGACTTGCTTCCAAATGGTGCTGCACAGCTGGGGTAAAGCACAAATGCCTGTGCCCCAGAGCACTCTAGTATATACAGTTGGTCAGCACAAGCTAATTCAAGCTGCAACACTCCCTGGGGCATCCTTGATACCACTATAGCAGGAACAACCTAAGAGACAAAGGCAAGAATAAACGGCTGCACAGAGGAAACTGCTGCTGGGAGCTCTGTGTCAGAGCCCAGGTACACCCCACTGTTTTATTTGTGGTGTAAATAAGATCTCTTCCTTTCTGGAACAGTGCTCAAAGGCAGAGAAGTGACCCTTCCAAGCTGGAAGCAATACAGGGAAGGAAGGCCCTCCAGGATGCCCACATTTTTTTGTGCTGCCTCCGCACACCAAATGCCTGCCACCTTTGGATGCTCACTGATACAAAGCCCTATTAACACACAATTGAAGGAATTTAGGAGTCATTTTTCTTAGAAGCCTTTACTAGATAACCTTCACCATTCCTAGTCAAAACCACTTTGCTTCTACTCACCAATGCCCCCTGTCACTTAAAAAAGCAGAATTGCCTCAGGACAGATGTGTCCCTAACAAAGAAACCACAGAACACTAAAACTTAGAGTCCATCCCTTCACTGATGAGTCACATCCTCCTGGGTGACAGTGAAATGAAGAGAAATTTAAAGTTTTCACAGATCGGAGAACAGAGTTAAAAGGCAGAAAAAGTGAAAGAGTGAAGTGCTGAAAATATTTACTCCTCAAAAGGGCTGATTTTTAAATTCACCATTTCACACATATTAAGCAGCAGCATGAAAACCTGTATGTTCAGATGTATGTTTCAGTCAAGAGGAATGAGTTCAATAAATCCAGCAACCAGGAAACTGCTGAGGACAGGTAGGTCTAATTCTTTTTCCAGCTCCAATCTGCTAATTGATAAATTATATTACTGCTTGTGCTTCATTTTTTCCCCCTTTTAGCAGGGATAACACTGGCTACACATCCTTATGAAACCTAGCAGCACCAAAGGACCTGTGGCCTGAGAGAAGCCAGACCTTCTGGTTTCATGAATAAATTGGAGCTGGGTAAAGATCTCACCCTGTACTGTTGTGGGTGTTATTTTTGCAAGGTAAGACCTCTAAATTGTATCTGCTTCTGTTTCAGAAAGGGCAAAAATGAACATCCTTTTGCTTTGTCCATCTCCCCTCAGCAACTTCCCTCCTGCCCTTAGGCCTGGTAGCCCCGCTTATAGGCTCTGTTTGAGAAGGTTTCTGGTGGGAACAAGCAGATTTTGTAGCAATCATATAAACGGATTGCTGCTGTTGTGCTTAAGCTCAACAGCACCCTGGGGTGGCTTTGAAGCTGTGCCCACTTAAAGAGCACATCCCATTGATGAGTCGTTGCAGCAATGGAGAACACCAAAAGTACAAAAATGGATTCCTGCGCCCTAGACACATTATCTAAAGGGAGCACTGCTAAAACATGCGTAAGAGGAGACTGGCTTTCCATACTGGTGAAAACCATTCAGCAAAGGATTCATTTCCCAGAATAGACAAGGACTGAAACTACATAAGACAGCTTAACAGAAAACAAAACCAAAAACTAACAAACAAAAAACCACCACACACACAAAATCACTATGAAGATATGAAGAATAGGAGACTTCTTTCTTGGCAGGATTCAGCAGATATTTTACTCACTACAATACATGTAATTGCTCACACCAAGCACAAACAGAAACAAGGAGACAAAACCCAGGAGAGACCCCAGGTGGGGAGCTTTTAAAATTGTGGGGAGCTTTTACACAACGGGGAAACAAGTGTGAAACTAAGTGAGAAGCTGATTAACAGTAAACCACCTCTCTAAACTCACAGCAATGACAAGCAGAGGCAATGCCATAGCAACAATCCACATCAAATCACAACAGCCAGAGCATAGTATCCCAGCAAAAACCTCAGACCTCATGGGACACGTGCAAAGGGTGCACTGAAACTTATCACTAATCCTATCTGCCCATCCAACATTTTTCAGCAACCACCACCACAGTAGTCAGTCTACTGTTAAAGTACACAGGCAAGAACAGGAAAGTAAAAAAAAACCTGCTTTCCAGGAAAATATATTCCGAAAAGAAACATGCAGTAAGGAAAAAAAATCCAAATCAATCCAGCCCTGTTAAGAACCAGTCTCCCTGCACAGATGTTAATGGGCAATAATCAAGAATTTTAATTTCCACAGCCTTTAGGTGTTCAACCCTAGTCACATATACTTATGCAACATAAGGAATGAGAAAGTGAAACAAATCCTGTGTTGTGACCGACATCCATAGCACTTTCCTGATCAGGTTAACAGCTGGACAACCAGTACAGAAACCAGCTGGGAGGTAGCCAGGCTTGTTATCCTGCAGCAAAGCTGCTTTAATTTGCCAGGCACCAAGATAAATCAGCAAGAATGGAGATACCCAAGAGACCACAAATATTTTGTAACAAAGGAGGAGAAAAATCTTGATTTCTCAGGTGATGAATAGAAGGGGTAGGAGAGCAGTGCAAACACCTGCAGACATCAGCAGCTCTGCAGTCACCAGCCCTTCACACCTTTGGTGGGAGCCACAAATTAATCCACAAGGAACCTGTATGGAGGAACACTGAATCCAACCTGAGCTCTGAAATGAACCATAAATGACTAATTAAAGGCCAAATAGTATTATCATTACTCACATTGCCCAGTATCTTTACCCTGTGAGTGGTCCCTTTGGCTTCAATTAGTTGCTACCCTGATGGGTGCTGACTAAATAGCAGATAATGCCCAGTCTTGGCAAATTCTGAAGTATTGCCTTACTGAGTGAATTTTCCTACTGGATGCCTTGTTTTTTGCAGCTAGTTAGTGAGTCTTAATGTCTTTCAACTTCGGGAAAACAACAACAACAAATTATTTCTTTTTAGTTTCTCCTCCTTCACCACCCACTTGCTCAATAGTGAAAGGTTTTTCTATGACCCAGTGAGCACCAATCATCATCAGAGCAAACCTGGAGACAGCAGCATTACAAGAAAAGTTGAATTATTTGATGAAGAGTTCCCCTCTTCATCTGTAACTTCAAAGTGTATCAACTGCTCAAACCACTTTTATCACCTCAGGTGACTTTGAGTGGACTTCTTCAGTGCCACAATGCCCAGGATGACCCCAGAGGTCCCCACAAAGCTCCAACCAACACCTCTACATCAGGAGACGGTCAAGCATGCTCCCAGGAGCTCCCACAAACACCAGGAGATCACAGAGTAGCTCCTTTCCTCATTTCCAGCTTTGCCACTGGGCTTATTTGATAGTTGGGTAAGAGGATTTGTCTCCCCTGTGGTAAGTAGGAAAGCTACAGAGTATCTCACATTACAGAAGTTTTAAATATCTCATGAGGCTTTTTTCCCCAGCTTGAGCTTTAGCTGGCTGTCAGACAAGCAGTTGGTGCCTTTGCTAGCAAGATACAGGGGAAAGAGGGAAAGCACCCAAGTAAAAGGAGAACAAGTAAATAAAAATAAGCCTGCCATGTGAGAAAGGGCTGAAAGAATTGGATTTGTTCAGCCTTCAGGAAAGAAGGGTTAGGGGAGCCCTTACCACCATGTTCCAGAACTTAAAGGGTAGCTACAAAGAAGATGGAGATTCCCTCTTTACAAGGAGTCCCATGGAAAAGACAAGTGGTAATGGGTAGAAGTTACTCCTGGGGAGATTACAATTAGACACAAGAGGAAAATTTTTCACAACAATGACAATCAGACATTGGAATAATCTCCCTGGGGAAGTGGTGGAATCCCCAACACTGGACAATCATAAGATTCAGCTGGACAGGGTGCTGGGCCAGTTTGTCTAGACCAGGCTTTTCCCAAGAAAGGTGGGACCAGATGATCCTTGAGGTCCCTTCTAACCTGGTGTTCTATAATGCAAAACTAGTTCATCCTCTCACATTCCTTCCTCAGATCTTCTCTGGTTGCAGGCTCACCATTAGAGGCCAGACTAGCTATAATCTGGGGGCGGCAGCCCTGCTAACCAGCCCCATCTTGAAGCATATAGCTGGCTTTTTTTTTTTTTTAATATGACTGAGCCAGAAGCCAGAAAATCTGCCAGTGAAGATTTAGAGGTGACATTAATGATGCCACCTAGGGTAAGAGAACACAGCTGATAGAAATGTGAAACGTGCAGGTACATCTGCGAAAGATGATCAGAAGTTGGAAGCATGAAGGAGGGGAAAACACAAACCCAACAATGACAGAGCAGCCTCCTTGTTCAGATTTGTTTTCAGTCCTTGTTCAAGGACTTCGGATGACCCAGGAAAGCTCATAAAACAAGATGAACATAGCAAAGATTTAACTGGTTAAATGGAGACCACCTAGTTTTGGTTTGAGTTTTTAAAGAAATGTTACAGTGTTTATAAAGGGAAGCTGATGCTGTTCAAATGGCTCCCGAGAGGACCATACAAATGGCAAGTTTGCGGCATCTAGAGTATGTTTGTCTACCAGATATTTAGTATCTATGTACACTGTCACAGAGGCACCCACAAAGCAAGCAGCAGCCACTGTCCAAAATAGGGTTTATTGCAACCAAAGTTGCCCAGCGCTCCTTCTGACCAAATACAAGTTTGGATGGCTGTTGGGAATTAACTACTACACAACTAAGCCCGAAACCTTAAAGAAAGATGAACCAAAGTGGGCACACACTCACTTATCAAGGGGAAACCTCCCACACCAGAATGTCCAAGGTACCACTCACCCAAACGGGAGGTGGGGCTCACTCAATCCACAGACATGCAATCCATGGAAGTATCCTTGGATGGGATATCGAAGGGGAGGGTCCAACTACCAGACCTGCTGCTCTGCCAAAAAACAACTCATCTGGGCCTTGGACAGGACCCCATTTACACCATAGTTGGGGGTTCACTGGGGTCATTCTGGTTGGTTGAGGGCACAAGCCAAGATAAAACACAGATAAGCACAGTCCCTGAGCCTGTTTACTAAGGGTCCAGACCCTGAGGCACCAGTTAAGCACGGATGGTGCAGCTTAATGGCCAAGATGTCAAAGTGCTCTGGCTGAGAGGACAAACTGCTCCAGCACACCCTGTTTTCTTTGTCTGTTGGGGGCAGCTGCACCTGCCACATACACTTATTAAAAGTGAAAACATACACAAATCTTGACATTCTAGACACCCACCACAGCCTTAACATGTACTGTTCCTAAGTCTATTTATTTTCTTACATGCCTAGAACACCCCTGGTAAGGCCCAGAAGGCTTCAAGCATCATTTTCTAGGGGGCAATACCACTGCCAGAGGCAGAAAATAAATGACTTGAGGTGCTCTGGGTATATTAATGGTGCTGCAGGCAAAGAGGGAGGCAGCAGAAAATAAATACAGCTAAAGAGTGGGAAATAGATTAATTCTGCTCCTTCAGGCTTACCAGTGAGGAATGGGATGACAAATATAAGGCTGGAAAGGGCTCCCAGAGTTACCAGCACCCATAAATGAGGAAACTATCTCCTTTCCTTTTAAATTCTTCAGCTCACCCTGCTAACCTTGTGAAAGCCAAACACCAAGCTGTGGTGAAATCCTGCACTACTGCCATAGTCAGCAGCCTGAGAATTACCAGCTCCAAGACTAAGACAACAGTTCAAGAGGGAAAAGCAAAGCATTGAGTTAAGATCTCCTTGAGTTACACAACGAATACAAAGGGAATGGGGATTTCCAGACCTTTTTTTGAACAGCCAGCCTTATGGGCACTGTTGTTCTGCAGGTGGGAGCTGCTATTTCAACCTGAGCAGCATATAAGGTTTTCAAAGGGACAAGGAGCTCCTGCGTACCCATCATCTCACAGCCACATAGTCAGAGCAGTGCAAACCCCAGCAAAAGCCTCAAATTACCACATACATGGTCAGGTTTTGCCTCTCATACTAGGACTAGCCCTAGCACAGGCCTAGGCACCCAGTGAGACAACACATGCACACACACACCCCCACTTGACCCACAGCATAAAAAAACCCAGTAACTACCAGAAAATGCTATAGACTGGGCTGAAATAGAGCTCCTGGGGTGTGGTTAGGGGTGAGGAAAGACCCCCAGGTGAGGCCAGTTAGGTCCCCTAAGGGGCTGAGAGGCTGGTGCAGTCCTGGGGGGAAGATACTGCTTCAACCTGGTGTTTCTTGTTTGCTGTCCCTAGTCTCCAGCCAGAAGGATCCCAAACAAAGTGAAATTCACTCTTTCTTCCCATGCTTCTAAAGTCTTTAGGCAAGGACACCAGCAGCTTCTCCATTAAAATCGTAAGCAACTTAAGAAGTTATGAGTTGTATTTGATTTTTAGCCGCCTTTATGAGGAGATTTTTGAAATACCACTGTAAAAACATAGCAAGGAATTGTAAGAGGTAGCAGCTTGTATTATTAACATGAAATAATTTTAAAACTCCAGATTTATTTCTAACTTCTCTGCTTTTCCATCATTAACTTGCTTGTATGCTGTACTCAGCATAGCCCCATGTAGAAATACACTGAAGGAATTTAATATGAAAATGGAGAAGACTTGGATAGTTAGGGCAAGTTCACATCCATCTGTAGAAAAAATGGTCTTGCAATCTTTTTGACAACTAGAAATGAAAGACCATCCCTGCATCTATTTTTATCAGGAGATTTCAAAGTAGCTGAGCAAGGTTCAGGATGAGCTTTTGGCATGATCCTAACTCAGAGGAGCGTGGAGCTTTTCCTAGGAGCAGTACTTTTACTCATATTAAGGTACATCACCCTGTGCAGCAGGAGAGGCTTAAAAAATGTGTATCTGCAAAAGAAAATGAGATGGAAAGCACTGTGTTTAGGATTCCTCCTCCTCTGGGAGCACTCAGCGGTTGCCTGTCCTCCCTCCCAAACTGAGTCTGACTCCAGCTATGTTAGTAGGACTTGCTGAGTTGGCACCCTCCAAAGCTTGGAGGGTCACATCAGTGCAGTGGTACAAACTCTGGGGTGAATCAGCCCATTGTGTTATTGGCTCCCACCAGTTCCCATTCAAAAGCTGCCCACAGAATGGTCAGGTTCTAGAGTGTCAGGGCTTCCCATATGCAGCATCGCAGCACGGTGCAGGTGGGTACAAAGAGAGAAACAGTGGACATCCAGCAGGGTGCAAGTGAAGACCACCTCCTCTAACTCAGAAAAAGAAGGTTTCATTGCACCGTGCTGTCAACACTCAGCAGCAGTGGGGCTGGAACAAGTTGTGTGTGTTTAGGGATGAAAAGGGATTGATTTTGTCATGAAAAAGGGAGGAAATACTCAATTTATTAAAACTTTACTTTTAAACTGCCTCTCATCTGGAAGTGAAATATTTAGCAAGCCAAGTGGTAGCTGTATCAAAACAGCATAGCCAAGAGCACGCTGAATTCCTCTGCAACAGACAGAAATTGTTTTCTGGGGAAGAGAAGGTTAAAAAAACCTCCATGTGGAAGCAGGAAGATTTTATGGCATTTACAGAATTAGCACAGAGGAGAAGTCTATAGTTCAGGATATTTCCAGGACAGACTGCAGCAGAACTGCAGGGGAAAAGGAAAAAACAAAAGCATTAAAAAAATACATAGTTAAGGTACCTAAACAGTAAAAAACCCAGCCACTTGGAAGGTGTAAAACTCTCCCCATAGCAATGGTTTAAAGAAAAACACTTAAAAATATATTTTATACTGGGTACTATGCCAAAATAGAGCAAACATTAATTAGTGGTTATTCAAGAAGGGTACTCTGAAAAATGTTAATTAAGAAAGGCTTTCAATTAACACAACATAATTTGCAAGGAAATGCCTAGGAAAAAGATTAAACCTTTGCTTTTGAACTTATCAAAACAGTCATGAGGTTTAAACTGGAAGCCATAATCAGACCATATTGCTCACTCCTAATCTGCTGGTGCTCTTTGGTGGGTAAAAGGTGATCCAAGGCCTCAAACACTGAAGAGCTTCTAATGATCTCTGTTACCAGAGTCACAGAAGAGAGAAAGCAGCATTTTCTAGTCTGAGAATTTGATCTGAGGCAGAAGCGTCACTTGCTTTATGAGAGACTGACTCCTACCTGAAGTTCAACCCCACCATTCTGCAAAGCATGCTCCTTCTTTCAGTCCTGACACAACTACACCATGGTCATCTTCAAATACCAAAAGACTTTATTTCAGAGTGACTCCACTTGAAGCTGTGATGTCATCTGAGAAGCTGCATTCTACTGCATGCAATCTGTTCAAGAAAAACACATAGCAAAGTTAAGTTCAGGCACTGTGAACATAATGTAGCTTTAATATGAAGGAAACAGGGCAGAGGAAGAGCCTGTCTCCTTTCAGGGGAAATGCAGTCTCGGTGATGAATGAGGTGAGATGAATAGCTATAGGAGAGCAGATCAAATGCTGAAAACTAACACTGGACTACTAACACAAACTGCCCTGGCAGGTGCCGAAAGCCCAGAGCATGGTACACACACCAGGGCAGGCTGAAAAGAAAGCAGCAAACTTGCTCTGGACCACTCTAAGATGAGAGAAGAAGAATCAGGCTGCCATGCAGAGGGGTGCAGGAAGAATCACAAGGTGCAAAGTCCAACCTGAGCATGTTGCATGCAGGTAAGGGTACTGTCTTTGCAAACTCAAACGAGGGCCTTGGCTTCACTAGCAAAAGGTGTTTCATGGTTTTGCCTCAGGACAAAGAACATCTGAGCCTCAGGACACTGGCACACACATGTGGACTCAGTCTTATGTCTGATACCTGACCGCCCAGGATAGGCTTTAAGAAGATTCAAGACTTACCAGAGAAGGGCAAAAAGTTTGATTTCAAAGCTGTCAATAGAACTTGCACCACAGGGCTTGAGGCACAAATATCCTTTAAGCAATAATGCTGACATGCACAGGACTGTTAACAACAAACACATAACAGAGACAGAAAACACACCCCTCCTCAATGGTGCTGGGGCAAAAGGCTCTGGGAGTGTCATCAGGTGCAACAACGCAGGTTACAGTGAAGTGTGCACCTCAGCAAAGACAAAGTGCAGCAGTGTCTTCAAAGGAGAAAGAAAATTATGTGTGAAACATAAAACTCATAGAGGCCTTGGTTCTGAAGTTTACTAGCACCATTTGAGCCACATGCATCTGCCCACTGGCCTTGAGTTTTGTACACAAGAGGCACAAAAGCTAGAGAATTGTCTTGCCAGGTAATCATCCCTGCTAAGTAACCCTGATTAATCCATCAAATTATGACAGTGTTCTGAAAGGATGAGCAATACTGCGAACTTCACGGTTCAAGGCTTCACAGTTGAAAGAAATCATCTCTTGTCAGCTTTCTGCAGGCTTAGTCAACTCCACAGATACTGTATCACAGCAGTTAAAATCCCCTTTCCATTAACAAATGCCCTTGTTGGCTGGGTCTAGAAGAGTGCCTGGGAAAATTTATAAATGAGGTATCATGTGCTGAAGGATGCCCTTGTGCATGCATGGCAGTGCCTTTGAGGGATGCACAGAGAATGCAAGAAAAAAAATACTCTAACCCTTGGAAAAGCAGGAAGTGAAGCTGAAAGGTCTTAACTGGGGCTTAAGTCAGAAGCATGTGATAAGGGGATCAAAATGTTTGTTCAAGGGGATGAGAGAACAGCAACATGGCACATGGGATGTGCTTGCAGAGAAACCACTGAGTGTCACCACAGTCTTTCTTGGTTGCTGGATTTCCTCAACACTGTCAGTTCCTCAAGATGCAGTGGAACTGCCTCATGAACTGGTGACTTGGGGCTGGGCCTGAATACCCAATGATGGATACCCAGATTTAGAAAAAGCAGCAAGACAACAAGGGAGGTATGAACAGAGTCTATCTAGTTTGACTAATCAAACAGCAGAGTTTTGAACTCGATGATACAGTCAGAAAAATAGTCTCTATTGCTTCTCCCCTCCCCTGTAGCCTATGCACATGTTTAAGGTATTAGGTACAGCTCATTATAATGGTGTCAGGATGTTTGAGCACCACTGGTTACAGCACAGGAAGAGCACTAACTAACAGGAAAATTGGAGGTTTTCAAAAAGCACAGCAACTAACATATTATTGAAATCTATACACTGAAAAAAAAGCTTCGTTCTTAATAGAGAAAACACGACCCCACTGTGACAATATGGATGTTTCCCTATTTTGCCTGGACTGCAGACACCCAAACAGTTTTCAGTGCAACAACATTTAGCTGGGTATCTTTAAATCCACTGAAGCAAAGGCATCCCTGATTTGTCAAATTCAGTGAAGCTCAAGCTGAACAGTCAACAAACCTTGGAGAAAAGCTTTTTTTTTTCCTTTTTTTTTTTTTTTTTTCCCCCCCTGGCAAAACAATGGCTCAAGTTCTTGAGTAACATCTTGAAAATAAAGTCACAGAAGAAAAGCATGATGTAAGTAAAGGCAGACTTGACCTGTACTTGAAATCTAATTTTCTGCCAAGGCGTTATTTAAGGTTTCTCCAAGACACCTTTTAGCAAAGTTACTACTGCTACCCGAGGTAAAAGATGCATCAACCTACAGCAAGGTATTGCTATTAGCTGTATCTTCAGACATTCCTTAACCACAATAGGCAAGCACCGGTCAGCCCAAAGAGAGCTGTTTACCAAAGGGGACCCTGCTCCAGGCTTTCCCTTGCAATGGCGATACCTGCAATCAGGGTGACACACTAAAGCAGGTCTTGGGTCCCCAGTTTTCCTCCTTTCTTGCTAGGCAGTTTACAGGGGTTAACTGCATTTACAGCTTTGATGAGCTCTGTGCATCTGCGAGAGCACAAATTAAATATTGTTTCAGCCTGTGCGGATAACAAGAAACCATTTTGCACTTTGGTGTTTTACACCCACTCTAACTGGAGCATGACCTTTCCACCTCTCGGATACCTGCTTTCCCAGATTACATGCATAGCATTAGGAACTCACTCCCGGACTTCAGTAACTTAGAACTTGCACATAATGAGTCCAAAATTAACTTTTTTTAAAAAAAGTTTAAGAATAAGTTAGCCACTCTCATCAAGAAATATTGAAGTTTTGATAGTCAATAACAAAGGCATTTGAAATCTCATGGTGGCTTCAAGAATTTTAGCACCTTGAAGGTTAGCTCATTGTGTTCCTCCAAAGGCTTCCTGGTGCAGAATTAACCAGCGTATACATCACCTCTTTTACAAGCAGCATCATTTCTTCTATCTTCAGAGATAACTGCACAGATCAGAAGGATTACTGTGGCATTAACTTCTCTGATTACATTCCCTACAGTTTAATAACAAGAGCAGTGAGACTGTAGGTGTATCAACAGAGTTTGGGATTTGTGAGCAAAGAAAGTTGGGGTTATTAGCAGAATGTGAGAAAAGAAAAGGTCACATACTCAAATGTGCCTCTCAGGACAGAGCTGACATATTCTGTGGGGCATGAAAAGTGATTTCTCAATATAATATCTTGAGTTCTCATAAGAAGCAATGTGGACTTTGATCGGAAAGCTGTAGATCCATCTTGTCACATCAAGAGACCTGTGGCTGTGAACTTAACCCATAAAAAAATAAGCAACCGCTTTTTGTAACATCTGCCTTTTAAAGATATTAGCTACAGTGTGTGCACAATTTATGTTCCTATTTATCTGCCAGTGTCTACAGTGCTGATCTGGTCTGGTGGAGAGTTAATTTTCTTCACAGTAGCTGGGTATGGGGCTATGTTTTGGATTTGTGCTGAAAACAGTGTTGAGAACAGATTTTTTTTTTGTTAGAGCAAGGCTTATAGAGGGAGAAGGCCATTACTGCTCCTCACCCCATCCCACACATGAGGAGGCTAGAGGTGCACAAGTTGGGAGGGGGCACACCCAGGACAGGTGAGCCTACCTTACCCCATATGGGATATTCCCGACCATATGACATCACATGCAGCATATCGAGCTGGAGGAAAAGGGAAACACTTGGAACGCTGGTGTTTGTTTTCCCAAGTAACAGTAAAGCATGATAAGAGTTCTGATTTCCTGGAAAGGGCTGAACAGCTGCCTGCCCCTGGGAAGTGGTGAATCAGTTCCTTGTTTTGCTTTGCTTCTGGGTGCAGCTTTTACTTTACCTCTATTAAAGTGTCTTTATTTTAATCCATAAGTTTTCTCACTGTTACCCTTCCAATTCCCTCCCCCATGCCATGGGGAGAGTAAGCAAACAGTTGGGGTTAAACTACAACATCACTGCAATAGCTCCTGATTTTTTTTTTTAATCAATAAGAAACAACTTACTTTCCTTGGAAAGAAAAAGCTAGAAAATGGGGTCTCAACAAAATGGTGGCTGTTAACTGTGCCACTGTTCCTTCTAATGTCTTCCCCAAGGAAGTATCCTGCCCTCTGCCTGGAAAGTTTTGGTTGGTACTTCATGGATAAAAGCAGAGACATAGCTGAAGAACCTTACAGCTAAAATTACAAGCTCCCAAAGAGATTGAAGATATTTTTCCAAGGCACATTTACCGAAGATAATACAGAAGACATTTACAATTCTATTGTTCCAGCTCTCTGTGCTTGTTAAAGTGCAGAAGACAATCTGTAGTTGCTTATTTTGTATCTAAGCAACTGTCAGACTCTATATCTACTAATAAGAAAGGGTATAATTATATGCTGCTACTTTAATTAGCAGCAGATGCCTATGTTTATGAAATAAAATGTAAGATTTTTCTCAAGTGCAGAGTCTTGCCTATATGCAAATTGCAAGAGCACTTCCGTAGGCTTCTAAGAGCTTTGTCTGGCTGTGGCAGCTCGCTCAGAGCATAGGGCACACATAGCCAGTTGCTGGTCTGTGTTAAACTCTGGGCTCAGAGCCCAGCTGCCCTGAACACCCATTTGGGAGAGCTGCAGGGCAAGGATAAATCAGTGTCTAATGTGCCTTTTTGACACTCCCAGTGCTGGCATGAAGCAGGTGCTTGTCCCCGATTCAAAGCCCAAGAACCACCAGCACAGTCTGCTTCAGGATGCTTACTGCAGTGCCCCAAGGGCTGCTTTCTACAGAACGTGTTTGCAGAACAACTAACAGGGAGGAAGAATCCTTAACATGAATTTCTGATCTCATCGAAGTGCTTTAGCAGCACATAGCGATGCAATGCAGCATTTTTCTTCAACAGGATCAACAACAGAGGCTACTGCTGAGGGTCCCTCTGTGTAAAAGAGAACCAACAACATAAAATCCACAGTCTGAAACCTGTGAGGATGCACACACACAGAAAATATAGATGAGAATAACCTTGTCCAGGATAGAAAATACTTGTTAGAGAAGTCTCTAATTTCCATTATTCATACTTTTAGCCTCGTTTCCATGGAAACAACAGTTGTGCAATGATGCTGTCCTCCAAGGCAGTGAGCTGATGCACACACGTGTATGTACATCAGTATCCTCTTCTCCTGGCCTCCAGCAACTTTGAACAAATTTGCCAGCAAATCTGAGGTTGAGGATAATTAGATAACAGTTTTGTTAGAGAATCCAGGTAAGGCAGAATTGATCTTTTCAGCTCTCCAGACAAGGAATTCTCATTATCCAGCAGAGAACCTACATGAGAGAATGAGGCCACCTCTGTAACTGCTGCACCTCCAGAAGATGCTTCAGTAAGAAAGCTCCTACTCACTTGGACATCAAACACCGGGACACACATACACAGGAAGTCTCTTCTTGGATTTAGAAGTCAAGGCTCCCATTTAGAAGCTGTCACAATACAAGACATCCTGCCTTAAGGTTTGGGGTGCCATCAGAATGAATAACATCTGTCTTGTCTGTTTGTCTATCTTTTGGGATGCCTTACCCTGCCAGCTGCACCATTCAGAAGAAGAAAGTGAAGTAGTCAACCAAATTTGGTCCCTCTCAATTCCTTCAAAACAAGATACCGTGCTGCCTCACCGCAAGAAAAATGATAGGTTAGAACATGAAGCTAAATGAGGAAGAAATGCTGAGCATCCATCACTACATTCCTCATTTCAGGAAGATAGAAAATCCTTTAGCATTCCTTTATATTGATAGTTTTTATGCCCGTCGCTGTTGGTAATCCAATGACAAGAACTAAGTCACACCAGAGTGCACCTTAACAGGCTGTGAGAGCATGCAAGTGTATAACTCAAACCTTTGTCTCCTTTTACTACACTTTTTAATCTCTAATCCACTCTCTGCAAGAGCTGGCAGCCATTCCTCTGCTCACTGCAGTACAGACTGTCAGCAGAGACACACACCAGATGCTTTCCCACAGAGCCCAATTTTGCTCTTGCCTTTATTCTGTACCTCTCTACCACAATTCAAGGTCATTCTGACTGTAAATGTCTTTTTTTATTTGGTGTTCCCCCTGTACAGTATGCAAAGCAGTGCTTACACAACAGGTATCACTCTGAGCACATAAGGAAGCAAAAGGACCTGTTTGACTGAGACACCTGCTCAGTCAACCATTGGCATTGGCATTTATTCAAAAGTTGTAGAGACCAGTTTAGCATGTAAGATATTTGTGACAAAGCCCCATCAGCCTCATCTTGAATATGCCTTAAATCAGCCATGCTTACAGTTAGCTGCATAAAACCACCATGACCTGTATTAATCAACACTCTAAGAAGAAAGCTACACCTCTGGTCATTTTCTAAATTATCTGTGAGACTGTTGACAGGATTATCCTCTTTGCAACAGGGGCTTTGTACATCCTGTTACAGACAGTTTTACTAACCTGTTTGCAGGTAAAGTTCAATGTAATAGGTAAAAAAACTACTGAGCGTGCTCCGAACAGCAGCACATTCTGTGCCATGTAATATGAATATTACTGTAGCTGTGCAGGGAGCAGATCTCCCCACACCACCCCAAGAGACAGCAAGCACAGCTCCAGGGAATAATACAACCAGACAGAAGTTTCTGCTTATATTACCTTGAGTTTCCAGCTCACTTCTTCACAGTGGATGAAGGATCACATGAAACAGCCACCACTAAACCACCAGAGGTGAAAATTTACTTTACTCATGCAGGTAAAATCATCCAAGGCACACTCTTCCTCTGCCACAACCAGCCTGTTAGAGCACACATAATATTCAAGGTCCTATTGTCAGCTCTACCTCATGGCAAAAAGCAGTACATCTCCAATAGCACAGTCACCTTGGGACACTTGGCTTTTGCTACCAAACAAGTTGTCCAAAGTGGTGATCCTTGTCCAGAGGGGTGGTAGGGGAAGACTCCTGTGTCTGCTACTACTTTTCAGAGATTAGGAAAAATATTTTAGACTAGCAATGTTATTAACTGATCACATAAGTCACTGTGATCAGTATTTTACACTAACTGCCCTTCTGCCCCTAAAGATAATGGGCATGAGGTGTTATTTTATGGGAAATTGGGATGGGGTAAGCCCCACTGACAGCTACAAACTTAACATAGCCAAAGGTGGGGGGAAAAAAAACCCCAACTCTGAATCCATAAATCTATCTTCTACAGGTAGCATTCTGATTTCTCTAATATCACAGCAATCTCTTGATGTAGCACAGCAAAACTTTCTTCCAGCAGCCTGCACCATTTCACCTTCACCCTTAACAATGCTATTCAAAATTTTCCACACAAAGCTGATGCCGTTGAGATGCAGGGATGGAACAGCAGTGTTGGGCCATCTGGGGTTCGCTTATGTCTTTCCATATAATGCCACCTAGTGCTACGAAACTGTCAGACACTCTTGGTTAAGTATTTCTTTACATTTGGGGATTGAGAGCGCACAACAAAGTTTCGTTTACTTCAAAGCAACAAGGAAAGTGTGCTTCAACATGGCCATATGACAACACCAGGAAACAGCAACATATCAGACAGCTTGTTATTTATTTTTTGCTAGATCTACATCTGTTTCTGTGCTAGATCACATACTACTTTACTACTTATGGAAATTAATACTTGCTAGAAAACACTGACTAATGATACCACTAACAATATGAAATGCTCCCTCAGTAATGAAATGTAAGTAGTGGCAGCAAGAGGCTGGAAAGGGAAGAAAGTCAGCTTTTACTTAAATACAAGACTGCATGTGCTCTATCTATCGCAAGTTCTTGGGCTTTTGCACCTTGACCTTCCAGCTCTCCTTCCCTTCACAGGCTGCAGGGTTCATATGACCCCTTTTTGTCTCTAGAACTGGCGACAGGCTTGTAAGCACCTCCTTTGATTCCTCTACTCAGACTGGTCACTCAATGGATGATCCCACTAAGGCCTCACATTACAGCCAGCCTGTGCCAACATGGTCAACTCCACCTGATCTGCTGCATCTTCCCTCTTCCCTTCTAAGGATTGTCTCTTCCCATCACCACTCTGTGTCTTCAGACCCACTGGAATTCACCTTCTAGATTAACGCCTTTCCTTACCATTAGTTCTCCCCTCACCTAAGGAGGAAAGGGAAAAATATCGTTTCCTTCACCTTTAAATTCCTTTTCTGAACGCTTTCTCCGTGCTTGTGAAACTAAACCTCCCTTTTCCCCTTCCCATTACTACCATTGCTCTTCATTCTGTTTCAGTTAATTCTTAAATCTTTTAAATGTGAATTGTTTTCCTTGCAACACCCAAAATGCTACAATTTATGATTTTACACTGTTGAAGTCCTAAGGCCTTTCCTCCATGCTTCCTTCTCTTCCTAAACTCAATTTAATAAGCCCTATTTTCTCAACTACCAGCTGTCCCTCAGCATTCCCTCCATTTTTTTTCCTTTCTGTCCACTTTGACACCTTCCCTCTCTAAATGTTTTTCATCCCACTGAAGCAACATCTGCTTTTAGGGTACTAATTGCATCACAGTGAGAGCTGTTACTGCCAAGCCACTTTTCTCCTTCCAGCAACACATGCTGCTTTTTTTCTACTTCCACTCTCAGATTGGGTCATAATAAAACCCTCCATCCACTTTACTCCAATGTCACTTCATAGTAGCAATTTAAGCCTGATTATATAACTTTGCACTGCACTGGATAAGGAGCCATCTTACACTGTTGGAGGATTGAAAGTTTAAACCACAGGCTCAGTAGATTCAGAAAGAGCCTGTCCAGGAATGCAGAGTAGAGGGAGAAAACACCCAAAAGCTACTCTTGCAACAAAGCAGTTTAGGATGACTGATTTCTAACCTATCCCTTCAACCTTCACAGCAGTCTGGTCAGGATGGTGAAAAGCTTATCTAGTTGTCCCTATACTTGGCTGGTTCTACATTTCAGGCTCCAGATCATCGACCAAGTGCACTTGAAATGGGCAGTGCTTAATATGAAAAGCAATTTGCCTGTCCTTCCATCAACATGAGATGACCTTTAAAGGTACCTCCCTAACCAAACCATTCTGTGATTCTATGAACTACGGGAAAAAAATTCTCTTTTTGCAAAGTCGGACCCAAAAACGACCAGCTGTGGGAGCTTCTCTCATTTCGGCGATCCCAGACTGCCCCCTGCTGCAGGCTCTGCAAACAGCACCGCGCCGCCGCCATTTCTCTTCCGAGCACACTGGCAGCGCGGGCCGGCCCCGCCTGACGTCTATACGCGCCTCAAGAACAGGTTCTTTTAGACCCACAAAAATTAGCATGTCCCACCAGGTGTGACGCTGAGGGGACTCGAAAATCCTTCGCAGGAAACAAAGCCGAGAAACAAGAGTTCTAGTAACCTGCAAGTGCATCTTCACCCCGCGAAACCCATCGCCAGGCCCTGAGGCCCGAGAGGCCTCCCCCTGCCGGCGGTCCTGCGGCGCGGGAAGCCATTTTGATTCCTAAGGCGGGTTTCCAGTGAGGCCAGTCCCGCCTCCCTTATAGGCCAGAGGCTACCCTGAAGTCAAAAGTTACCGGAGATCTAACCTTATTTGAGGTCAAAAGTCACCTAATAGCACAGGGCAGGTTATTCTGCCTATGGAGTAAATCTAAATTTTTTTTTTTTTATTTAAGGCAAAAAGAGCTGGAGGAACCAACAGGAATTATCTGTGAAGAACTGGTTCAAATTTCAAAGGGCAGCCTCATCTTTTCTTTCATCCTTGACAGTAAATTCGTCTACGAGCCAGTTAAAAAACTGATGGCCAGCTTCTCTCAAGGATTTAGAAGCACCACTTCATTATATTAAAAAAAAAAACAAAACAAAACAAAACAGTTGTTACCACCAGGGACTATTACCCTTAATTTAGAGGTATTAGCTGCAAGCCTGAAGGCAGCATTTCAGATGAATAATAACTATGCTTGCCAGTAAAAGTTACTCTAAGTTCCAAATTGGAATACAAACCATAAAAGTCTCAGCCTGAATATAAAGTTTTGGGCTATTTGCCAGAAGATAAATACATAAGGGAAAGTAGTTACAACAGTTTAGAAAAGTGTGGTTTAGTTGTTGTTGTTGTTATTTGGTTGGTTGGCTTTGTGTTTGTTTGGGTTTTTTTAATCTAGCAATATTTAACTGCCATGACAAACAGGACTAACTTTAAAATAATCAATGAGCATTTTAAATACAATTTTCAGAATTCATAATGAAGACGAAAGCAGGTGGGCTAATGCTAGTCAAGTGACAAAGTCCCAAATCCTCACCATAAACAGTAACTAAAAAGCAATTTTGACTATAGCTCTGCTATAATAGCTCATCTTAAGAGCTAGAATTTTCAAAAGTTTCTTTTAAACTAAACATAGTGAAGCCTTGAGATTCAGGTAGCTTCACCCAATAGTATATCAGCAAAACTTAAAAAAACAATCGCTCAGCTGTCTGTTTTAATGTTCTGCCAAGGTAAGTGACAGAACAGCTCCTGAGATGCAAGTCGCTTCAGAACCAAACACATTTTGGTAACAAAAAAGTAAATCTCAGCTAGCACAAAGAAAAAGAATTGCTTTCCAAAGAATTTTCTTGCCATTTTCAGCTACCTGGCAACAGGTGATGTTTCATAAAGTCAAGGTCCAAATTAAACCTCAAGGTACTTTCAGATAGGCAGGGACTACATTCAGTGTAATTCAGACTAGATCCCACAGATCAGCCCTAAAATAAGCAAAAATAATCCTACATCATATTCAGGACCAAAGAAAAAGGCAGCATCATTAGCTGGCAATGAAAAATCTGTAGTCAGGAAAGATGACACTACCATTTCAGACAGTATCAGATCATCCACGTACCTTCACCACAGCACAAAGTTACTCAGAAGCGCATAACTTATTTCTACCCTTTCCACTGTAACACTTGTCTGAAGCCAAATGACTGAAGAGAAAAGCCATGAAGTCAGGTTTTCTATCTGACTTTTTTAATAAACTATAGAAGAACAAGGTAACATTTCAGTCAAAGTCATGACAGTTGCATGCTTAAAAGCAGATACATACATATCTCTGGATTCTTCTGCTCTCTTGAAAAAAAGAAAAATGGTCATATGAAAGCTGAACATAATGCATAGATCTCTATACATATTCAAATAGCAGACTAAAGCAAGCAGTAACACGACCAGAAAAAAGTTTTAACAGTGATTCAAGAGATATGAAATCTTAGAAAGGAAATTTCAGTTCTAGGAAACTTTACGCTGAACCGTTACTTTTTTATACAGCATTAAAGTAAGTTTTATAAATTGAGGCACTAGAAACAAACTTACACAAGAGCTCAAATGCAAACTGAAATATCTACAGGCCATAGTGTACTATGAATTTAGAACTTAAAAGGTCGCATTAGACTTGCACTTGCTCACACTGACACAGTGAAATAAGTGGAAAACTACTGTTTCTGCAGCTCGAGTAAATCAGGTTCTGATTGTTGGTTCCAAGCAATTCCCTTCCTAGCTTTCTCTCATTGTCCTCGCTTGCCTTACATGGATTCTCATCGGGGAAGAAAAAAACAGGAGAGGTTCCTCTGCCATGCCATTCAATAATGTTTGGCCAGAAATGCAAAGTGCCTGACCTTATCCATGGCTCCATCTATGATTCTGTGGTTCCTGGATTTCATCCTGTCCCTCACACATCACCAAGCTTCTACAGGACTAGAGGTTAAGAATTAGATACTCATGCTCCATGAAGGATGCTTTTTTCCCCTTTAACCTTTTAATCCTCATTTTTTTATGGGGGTCAGGGAGTATTAAAAAGTAGTCTTTGCAAATCGACCAGCATGATGGCATAGCAAGAACATGAGACAGAAAGGAGCTCATATGGATATGTGTGCTGCTTTCTTTGAGGAAGAGTATTCAAGATTCAGTGAGGTTTCCACCCAGATGCTACAATAACTGGCACCCTCTAAACACCTACATTAAAATATACCCCAATATTTTCATCAGGCACTTAAATAGAAAAACAAAGCAGTAACAATTAACACAGGTATTGTGATAGCTATTCTGTAAGGCCAGAACATCTTAAATGAAGCATTTAGGAAACTAACTATCCCACAGAACCAAGTAACTCATGTCAAGGGCTAAAGGAATGAAGAGTCCCTCACTAGACAAGCATGTTTTAAAAAATTTTAAAAAGACTGAAAGATGGTTAGTAAATATTTGGTAGAAGCCATTAACCACACAAATTCTTCACTAATGCAAAATGTAGTGCAAGGTTATTAATCCCTTGAGAAGATGGATCCAAAAGTAAACATTCAATCTACTTTGATTTCAAGATAATATTTTCTTTTCTCTCCACAAAAAAAAAAGTTCCTCCACTGATAACAAGCTCCCTGAGGGAATATTGGGTTTTTTTTCCAAGGGAAAAAAAAAAGTCATTTAAAAACCACCTGAAAAGCTTCAGCAATCAATAGTTGCCCTGTTCTGAGCCATAACCTATTTCTGGTCAACACTTTGGAAAACGTGGGTTAGACCAACCAGTCACTGGTCCTACAAGAAGGACCCTGATCACCCTTCCTTTAAGTAGCATTGTAGACAGAAGAGTAACCATTCTTTTAAAACAGTACTGAAAGTATTTTAGTCCAATACACTTCAAAGTTATAGGAAAATTCTACATGCAAGACTTTATCTACCAACATTTAAATGGTTCATTACAGATTCTGTCACAAAAACACAGAATCAAGGAGGAGGAGGAAATCCAATCACAAGGCTAAACACTGGAGAAGTTACTTTCAGGTTGTACAGATCAAGGGACAAAGGAAAGAATCTACAGACACACAAAGCACATTTCTACAGTAATGAGAATGCCAAGTGTTTAAACCTTTGTTAATTTATTTTTTATTGATGATTTACAAGGCCTTGATTATTAGAGGAAAATAGCATATTCTAACTAAACTCAAAAATACAAACCAATAAGAGTATAGAAGGAAACACTATATGGTTCTGTAGAATATATCACACCCAGTGCACGCACTGCTTCATTTTTCTCATCTGAACCCATTTGTTACTTAGAGAATTTTTGCAAAGAACTATTCCGGTCTAGCCAACATGTAGTGTAGTTTCAGACCACTGAATTAGGCTCTAATCCTGGCATTAGTCTACAGTCTAAACCACTGCAACAGATCTTACCAAGTGTTTAGTGTAATCAAAAACTGATCTAGACATTGAGCAGTTAACAATAAACAGGAGTTATAGACTGCTTACAGTTCAGTATGGTACATTAACCAAAGCTAAGTTTTAGTACGCTTATTGCCAATTTCTCCCGAATTTTAACAAGCAGAGCTTCTTTGCAGATCCATTATTGCTGAGGGTAGTAAGGCTGTTGAGGAAGAGGGTATCCAGGTTGTTGAGGTGGGGGGTATGGTGCTTGTCCAGGGTTCGGATACACAGGTGAGGGTGCGTATGGCAGATTATATTGACTGTACATGTACGGATGATAGCCCATGGGCATCGGCATCTGGCAATACCTGTGTGGGGGACAGAAAAGCATACTTTACTTGCTAAACACTTGTGATGTTAATTTGCAAATAACAGCTTTATTAATAAATACAAAAAGACAGTCAATCACCACAAATGGTTTTACCTTTCTTTTTGTGCAGCAGAAAGCATGGTAATTTTCAAGGATCAACTATGAAAAAAATTATTTGTGGAGGAGAAATGCAAACAGAAGGTGAAGTGAAGGCAACTCACAGGAACTATAACTGATATAAACTGATTCTCTTATGTTTAGTGTCATTGTACATATTTTAACATTTGCTGAGCCTGCTACTGAAGGAGAAGGCAGCTGCCTTAATTCCTCACAATGACTCCAGGAAGACAGAAAATAGCATCACAACAAAACACACTGCTCAAATGTGGGTTTTTTTTTTCCTGTATTTTTCATCCTCTTCAGCATGATATCAAGATTCTAAAAATGAGATTTGCCAACACTTTTGAGATATACACCAAGTGATTATGCAAGGGTTGGCAGCAGTCCACAAAGCACAGTTAAGGTGCAGTCCTGTTTCCCTTCTCAAACCACAAAAACTTAAGAGCTCTCCCACAAACTATTCCAGCAAAAACTGCATGATCATAAAAAACCCTCACCTCAAACACTAAACACGTGTTTGAATAGAACAACAACAGCTTTTTAAAAATGTCACGCGCAAACAAGTGCTTTTAGATAGCAGGTAACAAAGAATTACTGAAATACTCCCACAGCTTACCCTGGGTAACCTGGATAAGTTGGGTAAGGAGGTCCCTGTGCTTGTGAAGGTGCAGTGCTTGCTGCAGGTGCACTGGCTCCTGGAGCAACAGCAGGAGGAGCAGCAGCAGGAGCTGCAGCTGTTCCAGAAGGTGCCGATGCAGAAGAGGGACTGCTTGCTGCAGAAATCACTGGTGGTGGTGGCCGTGCTGGTGGCTGTGGTTTAGTCCCCTAACAAGAGAAAGTGAATTAAGCTGGAGCTTCTTTCTGGGAGTGTTTATATCATTAAATGATTTTTATTTCTATATTTTTATTGTTACTTTAAACAGACATTCTATATTTAGTATATAGAGACATGAATGTGAAGCATCTAAAAAGCAGAAAGATTTTGATTTCAAGTCTTTAAATGATGAACAACAGTCATACATAAAATACCTCTGCTAAGTTTAGATTTTGCCCTTCTATTTGTCTTGAACATATTTCCAAATAAACCAATATATTAAGGAATTATATACACCAAGTACATATCAGTCTGGAGTTCCCAAGTACAGACCTGTTTTCAACCCGCTAATTCTGTAGTATATATTTACCACAATGGTTCTGGGGGCTGGAGTGGGAGTTGGCGAAGCAGCTGGCTTACTTCCTCCAGCTGATGTGGTCTGATAGGTAGGTAGAGGAATAGAGGGAGCACTGGGTTCTCTAGCAATGCTTTGCTGCAAATCTCTATTAAAAACAAACAAGCAACATACAGCTTCGCGTAAGAGGAGTTTGCTTTAACGCTTCAACAAGCTAACCTAGAAAAGATGCAACAAAGTAAATCTAGTATTTAAAGGGTGAACACTGAGCTAGCGGGCTCAAATTAAATTTAGACTCCAAAACACACAGAAACAATCCTGTAGCCCTGTTTAACTATTTGTTTTCTAATAACATCTATGTTACAAATCAAGATTGGGTATAGATCACTGAATTAGTAAAAGCTTAGGGATCAGAAACTACAGAATAGAACATGCAACAGTTTGGAAGCTTTTCTGAGAACCTAAGGCAACCTCAAAGCTCTGGAAAAGGATAAAGGTAAATTTCAGTAATTTATGTGTATAGAGATGCTGAAATACAGAAGATGATAATATTGCTTATAGATTGCCCTAAATGAATCTTGCATGTGTAATTAACTGTTAAAAAGTCCACCAGATAGTCTGCAATACCATTTATGTCTGGGGAAGCATAATTATCAAAAACATCCTGGGAAAAACATGAATGGCTCAGCACATCAGCTTTGAAGTTCTGTTACCTCTAGCATTGGAATTACTCTTAGTAAGATACTTTGGTAATATACAAGGAAGCTTTGGTGTAATGCTGTACTACAAACAGCCACTAAAGAGCAGAACTTTACAGTAGGCTCGTGATGAAAACTCTAAGAGACAAGTTCGAAGTGACATGTAGTGAATTTCTCAATGCAAAGATTTAATATTTCAGTTTATATTGAGATTTTTCAATGTTTGGGCAGATTCTTCAGAGACTTCAGGAAGCATTTAAAATTTCAGATAATTTTGCATAAAACTGATAGGTGAGTAATATATAACAGCTACAACTCATACCTGTTATTCTGAAACACAAGCTGGGGGAGACTGACAAAGGCATATAGTCTTGTTAGCAACAAACTACAGGTATTATATAGCACAGAAATGCTGAAGCATTTAGCTAATTTCTCAGACCAAATGATAGCAGGAGCAAGGTGCAGAGATCAGAAGTTCCTCAAAGAGCAGAAAAGAATAAAATTATTTACCCACATGCCAAGAAGAACTGAGAGTAAACCCATAGAAAGAGAACAGATTCATGCTGAAGCGTATATAGGAACAGCAGAGCTGACTTCAAAGTAGAGCTCTCCATTTTTCCCCTATTACTTCTCCAGTCCTTCAGGGTAGTGAAGAGTGGTGTTAAGCATTAAGGCAAAGAGGGGATAGTCTTAACACATCTATTCTCCCTTTTTCAATTAATCGAATACAATAATATGTTTCCAAAGATTAATTTCTGAAATACTTGTTTCTACAATGCTTAAACAAAATATTGAAATCTTACTTGAGCAGTTCATCTCTTTCAGTCTTGCGAGCAAAGACAATGTCACTGCATTTGTTTTGGAATTTCAGCAGGATTTCTGTCAGCTCATTGTAAAACTAGTGAACAAGAAAAAGAGTAACAATCTGCTCAATTGATACTTTCAGACTCCAAGCCAGTGTATTTCCAATATCAGCCTAGTCAGAGGCATTGTATTATTGCAGTGCCCAGAACTTGCCAGTCCAGTAAAGTTTTCTAGTGCATTTTATTTTGTCTTTCAATAAGAAATACTAGTCAGATGTTGTCCATCCTTGTAATATCGTACAATTTTGGGGGTATATATATGTGTGCATATAAAAAACAGTTTAAACAACCAGAAAAATGTATTCTAAGCAGAACAAAACTAAATCACTTCTGGTGATTTTTTTTTTTAATTTTAAAAAAGTTTTTTTTCTTTTGATCTTACTGCCTTGAGTCAGTTCCCTGCATTTCACTGGTATAGACATTTCAGAGTTTTTTCTTTTTTCCTCTAGTGAGCTATCAAACCACCATAAAAGTACTTAACACAGAAGCAGTAAGACACCTTCCAGAAGCCCAGATCAAAAAAAAAAAAAAAAAAACAAACCCATGCTAAATAAAGTCCCCTCATCTCTCCTCATATATGCAGTAGCAGTATGTAGAATACAAATTTGATAAGGTGATTAAATACCATGGGAGAACAGATGAAAGAATTCCTCAGAAATGGTTCACCTGGGTACTTCAATATCAGTTACTCTGCTATAATTAAGAACTTTTCCTATTTTAATATAAAGCAATACTCAGAAAAGCTTACTTTTCAGATAGGAACAAAGAAGCATTTCAAAGCTGTCAAAACAATCAGAATTTGAGCAACTTGCTGTCCTCACTTCAGCAATAAAATCCTCAAAAGCGTACCTCACTCAGTACTTCTGCAAAGTTTATTATGACTTTGTTTATTCATGTCTCATTGTGTAAATACAAAGAAAAAAAATCTTCCAAGCTCTTAAGTGTTACCATACCTTTGTCCCTTCTTTTAAATTGGCTACAAGTTCCACAAAGTTGTCATTTGCTACAGCTAAGTTCTTCAACACTTCTTCTCTTAAATTGGATTCATTGTTTGATTGTTTCATCTTTGAGAAATCCTGATGTGCATTCTTAAAAGAAGGGAATAATAAGCAGTGAAAACAATGCAAGCTAGTTTCTTGTAAGACTCTGTATGGTTTGGGGTTCCCCCCCCATTACTGACTGCTTCTATCCCCTTTTCCCAATACCTGACTTTCCTTACCTTCTTTCTGTCCACCTATTGTACTTCCCAAGAGTTGCTGCCAGCCAAGTGCAGTTGCTGTTTCAGAACTATACTTGCTATCAAGATTTTTAAAGTATATTGTATGCAAATATATATAAAGAATGTAAAATCCATTATAAACGTGGGTCATATGGTTATTTAGAAACACACACACACCCCCTTTGGTAAAGTCTTCTTGCAAGTCATGTTACAGACAAAAGTTGTAAATCATGTTCTGTGCTAAGAGGCCCCATAATTACTTGAGCCACTACTGTCACTTGGACAAGCACTAAGACTTCCCTCTTTTGCCCGATGTTTCAGGTACCTGCCTCTAGTGTTACTGACAAATTAAGGCTGAAATTACAAGTTAACTTGAGAAATTCTCATTAGTTTTTACTTTGACAAGCTTTGCAGACACTGCAAGTGAAGCACATCATAAACAGCAATTAGGAATAAACAAAAATACTTCAGAGACCCAAAATGTCTTCTAGTAGAGACAGGTCTCTTGTTAATCCAGAAAGAAGTATATAGATGAGATGAGGAGGGGGGAAACCCAAACTCACAAACTTCTTAACACACCAGTTAAGCTTCTTTCAGAGGCAAAACCATCTGGAGAATCTGGCCAAGAAAACATCCAAGAGAGTTTACACTGGAAAAATACATCCCTGTATTTATCAGTGATCAGAGCAGTAAAGGAGCATCAACTCTCTTATGACAGTAATAAACAGAAGAGTAAAAATAAGTGATAGTCCTAAAGCACAGGAGAGCTTGTACGGGAACCACTGCTCCTTAGTTTTACAGGAACACAGACATAAGGAGGTGTTGTACCTGAATGTTTTTCAGAAGTTCTTCCTGCTTTTTTAGGGACTCTTGCACTTTCTGTGTGTAACTTCCATAAATTCTGTCCAACTCAGTCACAGAGATGGCTTCCTCATTTATAGCACCATCCTGCACAAGTGCAGTCAGGAATTTGCTTGTCATGTCAAAGTTTACAGATTTCAGGTCATTTTCCAGCTGCTCTCTCTCCTTCTTAACTTCATCCAAATTGGCTAGCAAAGTTCTTAAGATGTTAACAACCTAGGTAATAAAAATTGTCAGAATTTATCACACAGAGAAATTATTGCAGAAGTAGACTCTTATTTCCATCTTGCACTCCTCACTCATGCTGGCAACACTGCTGCATGAGTATTTGCTTATAAAAATGATTAAGATGACAAATCAGGACAAAATGCAATAAAACAAAGATCTTCAAGCATTTCTCAAGCTATATTCTCCTCTAAATATTTGTTTTCACTATTAGCACTGTATTAATACAAAGATCTTTTTTTTTCTTAAGTAATCAGATACCTTCCAGTAATATATCCTAAAAATGGCAGTCAAAACCACTGACTTCTAATCACTCCTATGAGAAAAGTAATCATGTTGCTGTAGATGAGCCATGACTTCCTTGGAAAGGAAGCTGGTGTAAATACCTAGTATTTTAAAATACTGGGCCATGTCTTTTATATTGCTTAATTATCTCAGGAATCTCAACTCTACACTCCGCCACTCTACAGAAGAAAAAAATGTATTAATCAAGGATTACTCCTTTTAATAGCCAAGCAGTCTTAATGTAATTTCAGTTGCTGTGGGCAATAAGTGTAACAAAACATACACAATCAGATTTTTAAACTAAAATATAACTTTTCCAAATGTCAGTCACCTCCTGTACCAGTGGTGACAGCAACAAGAGCAGCTGGGGATCAGCTTCCATACAAGTTCATGTAAGCTTACTTTGTTAGACAAATAGGACTTCATTCATCAAAACAGACAAATTTCAGCACTTTACCTCACTTCCTTGCAATGTTTTTGCTGGGTTGGCAGAAGGAATAGCTGCATTGAGTTCTGACTCTGGCTTACACAGAAGTGCAATCGTATCCCGGTGAGTCTGATAACGCTCTTTAACTTGTCCATCTGCTTGCACAGCTCTATTCAAAATATTGTGGTAATTTGCTCCCTCTGGTGGTGGGAGAAAAAAGGGCGTTTATATCATTTCAACACATTTTATCCAGGTTTTGCATGAGAGCAGTTTTTCATGCTTTTCAGCAAGTCTTCATACATTTCAGCCTGCACATTACAAAGTTAAGACTTATAAAAGTGAAACCTCAATTATGTTTTAAATAGCACATAAAATAGGCGCCTATATTAAAAAACCACCAAATCAATGAGAAAACACTTTGATGGGAAATACAAGAAAAAGAGTTCATATACAAAGAAAAAACACACTGAAGTAATCATGAGGTAATCACAAGCAGATTGTTAGGAGGGCAGCATATACTTTCTGGAACTTCAGCGTGCGCAGGCACTCCAGGGGTGCAAAAGCAGAGGCAGATTCTCTGCTATCACAATCTCTCAACTCCAAATAATTGTGCAGATTGCAGTAAGAATATTTTGGCATAACCCCTCAAACTGAAGTCTGTAAAGGTAGTATCAGAGCACTGGAAACTACACAATGATACTAGATATATTTTAGAGCATCCCCAGAAACTAAAGTATGAAGTGTGACCTTTACCTGTCCTTAAAGGCTTGTAGAGTTCATTGGATGGCGTTCTCTGCCAGCGTTCTTTGAATTTGGTTCGCAGGTCATTGTCTGTAGCTTCTTCTTCATCCAGTAACCTTAGCGACTGCAAGGGTAAAGTGTTCGATGCATTATAAGCTGTTCCAAAAATAAAACAGCTACCAAATATGCTGCCGGTGTAGAAAAAGCATGCTTATACATCCTTTATGAAAATTTAATTTGGGAAATAAAAAAAAAAAAGACATGAAGGGCACAAATCACCCAAAGTTCTTGCAAATTTTTCTCCCCACACCCTAGCAATTTAAAAGAACATCCCAAAATTATAGTGGAACATCCACAGGTAACGGCACCATTTTTATACAGACTAAGCACTTAAATGGTGTATTTTTCAAGTGCTTTTAAAGTTAAAAGTATTTTATATAACTGTGGACTTTTTGTATTGCCATTTGAAGATTAAAAGTTCAGTGGTGGTGTTTCTCTAAGAATATTTTAGTATTAATAGTTGCTGGTCTTACTTCATCTAAAATTTCTTTGTTCCTTTGTAGCAGTTCAGGCAGATCTTTGATCAGCTGATCAACAGTCTGAATTCCTCCCTGTTCTATCACAGATTTAGACTTGTTCAAAATTGATTGAGGAACAGTATCACCAGACACATCTTCAATGGCCGCAGGAAGATTGAGGGAAGCCAACACACTGAAAAAGTCAACACATTATATGGCAACTTTTTTGTAGTATTTATTAGATGGTTTTATCCTGTAAATAACACCACTATCCAAACAAGCAATCACAGTCAATTTTAACAGAAACCAAGTATAGTGTACCCCTGGACAGAAATCTCAAACTGAAAACCTCTAAACTTATTGCTAGTGTATACCTCAAATAGAAGTTAAGTTTCAAAACTAAGCAGCTAAACAAATACTAGCCTTTTAGCACTTATAAAATATGGCAAACATTTTCAGTGTGAAGTATCTGGTACGTAGAAACCCATCTGTCTTGTGTTACATTCCATTCTTTCAGCCTGATGCCTTTTTTTAATTATTTATAGAACAAAATTGGGGGGGCAATATCATGTATTGAGTCACTGCTGTAACATTGGAGTGTGAAATCCTTCTAGATAAATGGAACTTTTTCTGAGCAAGTGTCAGAATCAAAAAGTGAAAAGACTGAAGAAAATTAAATACCACTTGTCCTTAATAAGCTTTCAGTCTTAACATCTTCATTCTAGATATCCCTGCTATGGCTTAAGTTTGCCAGCCTACCACCCAGTAACAAAAAAAAATGCTGCTGTAATCTGGATGCCTGCAGGCTGCAAGGCATCCAGTGTTTCCAGGCTGTTCCAGAACCGCTCTTTACAAATTTAAGGAGCCATACTCACCCATTTGCCAGATTTGTGGCTTCTCTCATCTGAGCTATTGACCTGTTGACTAGATCTGCCTTTCTCTGGTTACAAACACTCACAGATTGCTGGACTTGCAATGGAACCATCTTCTCAAACAGGTCTACAATTAAAGTCACATAAATTACTCAAGTTGCACTGTGCAGGTGAAAGGACATAACTTCACAGCTCTTGTACAGTTTGTCTACAAAGATGGATCTGAAAAGTTTAAGATACTCTCCCCACTTCCCAGAAAGTCTTAATTCAATAAAACCATTTCTACAGGTGTTTAGATTAGACTTCAGTTTTTAAAAGTGAAATAAATTTCAAGGTAATTCAACATTATTATATTGAAAACAATTCTAAGATTACAACTCGGAAGTTCCTTACAGCTTCATTCCAAAGTGGGCTTTCTCAAGGAAGAAAGTGAGCACCGGAAGAGAAGTGTTCTTGAGAATTCCCTTGTTTAGCCAACAAACTGAAATTTTTCAGCTTTATCTAAGCCAGCAACTAGGTTAGATAAGATTGTACCATTTACTAGTTTTTTAGTGTCCCTTCCGAAATTTAAAAGATTGTTTTACTATAGAAAATACAGTTGCTGAGAAAATATTTGAGAAGGGCACGTGGCAGATACTGATTTTCAAACCATGGTTTATTCTTCCAGTACTTTATCTCCAAATAGTAGAACAATAAACTGGAGAATATAAATGGCACTTTAAAGAACACTGCTGTATACTTCATCCAGCCCAAAAGTACTTTTGCTTTTTCCTGGTACAAATGAGCTTTGGTGGCCATGGGTTCCCCAAGGTAACAGCTACCCTGTATGCTCCACACACCTCACTTACCAGTGAATTTCTGACTGAGGGGAACAACAACTGGAGTAGACTTCACAAGGCTGGCTTTGCCAATGGACTCCAAATCTTTCAGGTCAGGAACGCGGTCATGGTATATGAAGTCATTGTCTTTTTTGGCAGCTGTAAGCGCACGGTTGATTTTGTCAACCAGCTCTTTAACATTTATATATTCATCGTAACGAGATGCTACTGTTTTCACCAAGTCTGCTGCGTGCTAAAAAAATACAGTTAAAATTACATCAGGAACTTCTCTTTCTCCCTTTCATATATACTTATGAAAACAGGTGGGCTGCTTAGTTAATGAAGTAACTATTGCCAAACAGTACGATCAATATAATTTCCTCAGGAAAATATTCTTAACTCTTAGGTATCAAAAAGGAAAAAGATGATTTTATGCATCAC
>JANIJG010025386.1:0-70306 GCA_024611175.1 Megaceryle torquata
TTGCGTGTAGGAGCTGCGCAAAAGATGAGTCTGCTTGTGCCCAAACAGGTTGCCCCCTGTATCCCCTCCTCTAAAGCCTTCCTTTTGCTCCTTTCTCATGATCTGAGCGAAACAAAGTAATTGTTTCCTGCTTCTGTAGCAGAGATACAAGAGCCAGTGCAGAGAAGGGAACAGTGAGCAATACTGAGCCTTATGTGTCATCCCAGGGAAAGTCACTTGTCAGAACAGGATTCTTCATCAAAATTCATATGCATTAATCTGCTTATTAGATAGGCAGATTCTGCCTATAGATGTTTAGTTTTCTGTAACTAGTCCAAGGTGAAACCTTGCAAAAACAACAAATGTTTAATTAGTCCTCTGTGATCTGAAAGTGAGCAATAAATATATAAAAAGTTAATTGCACAAGATTTTCAATGTTTGCAATCAGGAAGAGAAACTGAGATCTGTGGATAAGCTCCAGAGGGTGTGTTTGGCCAACTTGAGTCTTATATACTCTTGAAATACCTGGTATAACATCCATATAGAGAAGGACTCAGTTTGTTAAGGTAAGGAGACAAGTTAGTGAAGATATGTACTTATTAATGGGAAGAAATATTATGTACTTGAGCTGAAATTGGAAGGTGACATCAGAGGGTTGATATTGCCCTCCCTGCACCTCTCTGTACCTCATAGTCGTTTTCTACTCCATTTGTATTGTTCTCAGAGCAGTTCTTACCTAATAGAGTAGAATAGGTTTGTGGGGTTTGTTTTGTTTTGTTCTTGTTTCCCCCATCCCCCCCTGGCTAGAGCACAATGCTATTTGTAAATTAAGGTTTAGGGAGACAGCTTTTTTTCAACACAAAAACAAAATGAAAGAAAGACCTTAATGTGGTAAATAGGGCTTATTACTTAGCAATGTTGCCTTCTATTTCCAGCCTCAGGTTCCCAGTGGGTCGCTATGCTTACCTCGCTAGTGAACTTTTGCAATGAACTGTTCATCTCTTTCAAAAGAAATGGCTTTTCAGAAGATAAGCAGTTAAGACAGCATTAATAAAAACCTCTGTTGCAACACTTACCTTCTGGTGGGCTCTTGGGAAATGCTGCCTTCCTTTACGTTACTTCTTTCCTGTATTATGCAGGAGAGAAAAGTATTTCTCTGGTTTTCCTCACAGCTCTTGCAGTCTAAATCAGGCCAGTCACAGATACTTAGGTCATGCTACATGTTTCTTCCTGAATTCCAATTTTTAGAAAAGTTCAAGACTCCCAGTGGATCAAATTAATTGGGGAGTGAACTCTGAATCAGTTTCCTGACCTTCCTACTCCCTTAGTCTCTGTTTCTTTTGTCCTCACTGAATAAATAGTTTGCAGCAATCCAAATGTCAGGAATTTCGTATAGCCAGTTTATAATCACCCTATGCTACCAAAAAAATGCTGCACAAAGATTATTTCACTTTTAGCAGTAGTATATTAGACCAAGAAGAGTGGCATTCATTTTAAAATCTCTAATCGCTCTCCAAAGGAGTTTTAGTGGAAGAGTCTGTTACATAAGTTATGATGTGGCTGCTGTTACTCAAACACGTGAACCACTGAAGGAGCAGGGAGATTTTTTGAAGTAAACAGATCTGAACTGGTTCTGTCACAAAGCCAAAAGCTTTAATTGAACTTTCAGAACTACTTTTCATTCTTTGTTCACAGAATAATAACTCTGGTGATGGATCTGTAAGGTGGAAACATTATGGAAAAATAAAGCAACTTCTGTTTTCTCCCTACATTTCTATTATATTTTCACCATAAATACAGCAGAATAAATACTGCATCCCATTATTTGCCCAATGGCTTTACTGACCAGAAAACATTTTCAGATGACATAGATATATATAATGTCTCCTGCTTCAGCAGCAATTCTTACATTTGGTAAGAACTGGTACTGAACTAAAAGTCTAAGATATTTGAATTTAACAGAGTTCACACTTCCTACTCAAAACTATGTATTGAACAGTTGGGTACAGTTAGCTAATAAAGGGAGTCCAATACAAGCTTGCAGCTGAAGAAAACCATACCTTCATCTGTGAGACTCGGTTACTCTATTTTCTTGTCACTATCTTGGCTAATTACCCTGGTTGCAACTGAAAGAAAGGATATTTTGCAGATCATAATATCCCTTGATCACCTGCAGCAGCAGTCTGGGGTTATGTTTTACTGCCTGTGTAAAACCTCAGTATAATTGTGACTAAATCTCCCATGACAAAGTTTCAAAATGATTTTTCATTTTGGCATTTCAGATGCACAGCCTGCGTGCCATGTTTTCAAGCATTGACTCAAAAATTGAGGATAGCTTGTAAGGTCTCTAATGCTTCTGAATGGCATTATTGGAAATTTCATGAAAGGTTAAAAAAAAAACTTGTCTGGGCCTAAAGGATATTTAACATGGGTACATTAATGCTTTTTATTGATCATCCAAGTTTGTGTTCATCATCGAAGTGGATTGTAAGGTTAAATTTTACATAGAAGATAGTATGCTAAATGAGACAAGCTTTTTTGTTTGGTTCTTTTTTTTTTTTTTGTTGGTCAATCACAGACATTAAGAAATATTCCAAGGAACCTCTTTAGGAGATTTACTGGGCTTTGTTATTATTTATTGGCACATTTGACCTAAATTTCTAGTCTTTGAGTTTAAAGGAAAAGGGGTACGATTTCGCACACTAAATAAGTTTATTCATATCCATGCTGCCTTAGCTCTATGTGCCTGATGTGTGCCCTTGGCCTACCATTCAGTATTTTAAGGTCGTGGAGAAAAATAAAACATGGTATGGTTTTTGATATCACCAGAATATGCTTCCCCCAGAAGCAATGTGTTGCTGTGACAGGTGATACCATGCTTCTGTTCCAGGCAAAGCAGCCTGTAGCTCCTTCTGAAGTGTGCAAATGGTGATCAGCTCAAAGTTGCAGTTTTGTACAAGATTCTGCTGCTATTCAGAATGCAGGTATTTACCTAGTTAAAGGTAGTGATCATGAGGATGTGTTATTGTTCAATCATTTAAAAATAAAGTGATAGTAGAGAGAGTTTCATGATGATCACAGCTACCAGCTTCTCCATCATCTTAATGAAATCCCCTTTTCAAGGACTGGTGCTTTTTTCCTATTCATATCTTACAGACTCCTGATATAAAAGGAACAATATTGTAGTATCTTGTTCTATATAACTTCATACCAACAGCTTTCTTCTTCAGCTTTGATTGCATAAAAATCAAGTGAATCTAATCCAGAATAAATAGATTTAATAGAAAAGGAAGAAAAAGGCAGACAAGTTAAAAGTGTAATGTATGCAAAGACATTTACTAAATGTGGATTTTGCATAGATATTTAGCAAGTGGAGGCTTTAACTTTCCAACTAGGCTTCTCTGGTTCATGAAATAGATGCTGTTTTAAGAAGTAATGAAGAATATTGAGGAACAAATTTTGTTATTTTCTCTTTTCCTCTTTCAACAGCAGTTTTAATGATATATAAAATCAGCAAGCCTTTAGAAAATCTTTCTTTTTAGAGAAATAGAAAATCTTAACCTAAAGAATTCTGGGGAAATATTGCCAGGGGACATCAAATTTATTCTGCATGTTAATGAAATCACAAATGAGTCAATTTAAAACTAGTATACCATAAACTATGTTTCCTTCCTACATCTGTTCATAAACATAGAAGGATGTATACCTAGGGGAACCCTGGCTCCTCTTAAAATTCCAGCTAGGGATACAGATTTTTTTTTTCATTCCCCGTGGGTAAACATCACAGAAGAAATCCTAGTTAAGTTTCATTTTTAAGACACAGAGCTTCTTGTCAATCATTGTTGTTAATAAGGTTTGGTGGAGACAGAAGTGTGTCACTGTGTATATCCATGTAGCCTTGCAATTTGCATTGAGTCAATCAAGTGTAACTCTTGCCTAACAAACCATACAAGCCATAATATCAAAACACAAGCCTGAGAAAAGTCTTATTTATTAACTGTTTTGCAGAAAGTTTCCTGCATTCTAGACCAACTTTGTCTTTAGAGAAAACAAGACAAAAACAAAACAAACTTTGAGGGCATGTTGAGTAATTGCGTATGATTCAAATATACCTGTAATCTCTAGGATTTCTTAATGGACATTTTTAGCAGCTAGAATTGACACATGCAGGGAGATGACGAATGAACCCTTGTGTAATCATTGCCCGCATTCGCATTTGTCAAAACTGGATTCCTGAGCTCTGCTGAATTACATCGTGTATTTAAGTATTTCTAAAAGAGTATTTGTGCTAATTGACATGATCAGGCATCAGTGTAACCACTGACATCCCTGAAGTCACACAATGATACACTGCTTAGGGCCACTGTTCACTGCGTTTAAAATGAGTGGGACATGCACAAGGGTACTCCTGATTAGCCAAAACTTGGCTCCTATATCCATGTCTCCCTTGATAGCAGTAACCAACTGTAGTCATATGTGGTGAATGGAAGGTACATTTCAGCACTTTTTTTTTTGGTGGCCCTTTTTTGTTTGTTTTCTGACATTTCTGTGAAACCAGCCATCCATATAACTTCAGAGAAGAACTTACAGTGACAGCTGCATGTTTTTCATCCAGGTTAAGCAGTCGCTCTGTAAATTTAACTGGAACTATTAGGTGTACTTAATAGACACATGGTATTACCAGTGCTAGAAATATATAGTTATATATTTAATGTTACAGTTACTGCTGTTGATTCAAGACTGTTGCTTCCTTGTATTATTAGGGGATTACCTGGCTTTTTGTGCAGCACAGGTCAGCATAGCGTGTAGTGTGTGGACTTCATATGCTCAAATTACTTGAAGATGGTGCTTCATGAGCCCACCACAAATAAAAGTTTCTTGTCCATGAAAATATATATGGACTTAATTGGCCCATGAAGATACTACTACATTTCATGTTGCCGTTAAGTAGGAGGAGAGAAATTAAAAGACCTGCCATCTGAAGGGCTGATCCACCATCATCGCTATATGATCTACAGAAGGTGTTTTCCAAATGTTACCGTGTAGTGGGAATGCTTCAGTGATACTCTCCTTAATTCCTATAAATTAATATTTTCTTAGCACCTCTTAATTTCTGTACTGAATCAGTTAGAGATGGTCACAATATTTTAACAGCTTTTCTTCTTCTAATGTGACACTTCTGTCTGAGGTGAAAGTTGTGCTCTCCTCTATCTCTAATTAATTGTGCCAGCAGCCATAACATTTTATTATGTGATTCATACAGCTTTTATTTGGCATGAAATAGAGTGAGCTAGCTTTGGGGTATGAGCTGATCCAAAAGCAGAGCCTTGTATATAATTCTCTTTAACATCACCTTAGAAGATATTTAAAGATTCCTTTTAGTCTTGCTCAGGTTTTTTTAGGGACCTTGAGTTGTTTTCTTCAGAAGTTAACCGGCAGTTCAAAGATCAGCCATGCTGGTGATATCCCTCTTCTCCTGCATACGCTGTACATCTCCTGCCCTGCAGTATGGTTTTACCAGTTGGTATCTGACCTCTGCTCACCACAGAGTGATGACAGGGCCTGCCAGAATAATTAAAAAGAGTATAAAACTGAACTTAATCCATAAACCAGCCAGCTGTTATTCACAGTTTTTCTTTTCTCAGCTCTGGGTATGTTAATGTGCTGAAGTTGTGGTCAAAACATTTATCAAGGAAAATAAATGGCAGAAAGAGAACAGCAGAACAGGTTCTGTAGGTCAGCTTCTTTCTTTTCAGCTTTCATACAGAGTACTGACTCAAACCACAGTATCATAGTGGATACACCTCTGCCAGGGCATCAAGGGAAAGGATATGTTCCAATTCCAGAGAGAGAAAGAACTGAAAAGTTGCAGTCTGCTTTCTCTCCAGTGGTAGCAGAGTCATCATTAGTCATACATTATTGCACAACACCTCAAATATTGGATTTAATTACAATTCAGATCATTGTGTCTTGTAATAGTCTCACATCTAAGATATTTCTATCCAAGAGTAGAATAGACTTAGTATAATATTTTCCATGGTAGCAACCTTTAACTCATAAAGACAAGGTGAAGACCTTTTGGTTCTAGTGATTGATTAGCAAAGGCTGGATCTGTCTGGTTTAAGCAGCATATGAAGCAAGGTAAAGAGGAAGAACAAGAAGTATTTTATGATGGAATCATTTGACATAGTTTCCTTAGATCTCTGCCTTCTACTCAATGTCATGTTAATTCAATATTAGGAAAAAAAAAACAAAACAAAACCCCATAAAACCCCCCAAACCAAACCCAAAAAAGGTTAAAAAAGTTGATAGTGTTAGGCGATTGTAGCTGCCGAAACAAATGGACAGAAGTGGAATAGCAATGCAGCCCTTCAACATCCAGTAAAGCTAAGATCTTATTTTGGGTTCATGGCAGGACAATACAAACAATAAGACAAAACCTGGGAGTCTGGTTGGCACTTAAAAGAACTCATCTCTCCAATCCATGCATTTCCTTAGCAACCAAAGGGAAAGTTTAATCTTTGGCTCCTGTGACATTGACACCTATATACAAAAAATAAATTCATTGGAGAAGTTACTATTCACCCCTGTGGCCATTACATGAATATTTAGCATAAGATCAAAATGCTGTAACCATATTCTTGCTTCTGATTCAAAACACACTATGAGGAGCGATTTGCTGTTAATATCAGAGAGCCTGGAGGTGACAACTGCCCCTCAGAAACCAGCCTTCCCAAAATGGCAATCAAATGCTGTCTGATTTGCAAATGCCTAATTCTCCAGGGCTTTGGTACAATAACCTCAGATACTAAAGTACAGTTTTGTCTTCCCAGAAGTGGCTATGCGAGGTTCTGTGTTTGAAGTTAGTTTTATTCGTGTTTAGTAGGTTACAGATATAATTCTTCAAAGCAAATTCTTTAGACCTTTTTTGGTTTTAAGTTCTGTTGATTTACCAAGACACAACTTCAGGAAAAAAACCCCAAACAACTCCAAACTGTCCCAAGTATTAAAAAGTGTGTGGGGAAGGAAGAACAAGTCTGGTAAATGTACTTTGAATTACAGTAACACTTGCAAACTTAATAACTTTGAGCCAAACGTAATCTAACTTGCATGTGCACAATCAGTTTCTAATTCTTTTCCTTCTGAAAAATTATGGAAAATAACGAACCAAATTGACATACAGGCTTCTCAGAAACAGCTGTCCTTCAGCAGATTCCAAAAGATCAAAACTATCATTCTGATATTTACAGGGGACCACTGAAAACCGTAAGCTGGGTCTTGTGCATTTTCCTCTTCTGTGTAGATTCTCTTGAAGGTTGGTACTTACTGGGAGAATTAAGACTAATAGGATTACATCTCCTCAATGCCGCTGTCTTTGGTGGAGGGCAGCAAATCTTTTTTCTAGTCCAAACCAATTATCTTCTAATACACACACACACACACACGAAGTAGAGCGTATCTTACAAGTCACCTATCTACTTAGCTTCATGTTTTGCAGAGTCAAGAGGCTGAGTGACAAACGCATTTAACCGTTAAATGTTTCACTGTATTCCAGTGGAATGGAGTGTAGAAATAGAGGAAAATTGCAACATTCCCCATCAGTACAGAAAAAATCTCATATTTTACTATTTTCTGTGCACTTTCCCATCTGTATAGCTTTGAATATAGCAAAACTATTAACTTCTGAGAGAAGACTTTATAACATTGAACAGGAAGAAAGAATATTTTACAAGCATGACAATGATTTAAGTATTTTGTAGGCAATTTCCTTGCTTTTAAGCAAAACCGATGGTAATACGTGTTGAAGTTTCTCAAATGTGTATGTGGGCTTCCAGGTTTATGCAGAATTTTCAAAGTACTTTGCTGAATGGGGGTCAGTGACCTGTACTGAGTAGAGAAGGACTTGGGCACATCCTTAAATGTAAGCATAATGTTCTGTGCTTTGCTGATTTGCCCTAAATACGCTACATGGCTAACTATTACTTATTACTAAGGAAAGATTGCTAGGATAATGAACTGTAAATGGTGCCTTTCCCAACAGTATAATAAGATCTTTTAATGCATCTGTGTAAAGATATATAGCTTTTTGCTTATCACATTACACTTACCTACTTTACCTACCTTACTTTGCCTTAAGAAGCAGTGTATTCACAGAGGGGTAGAATAATGGAGAAAATCTTGTCATGAATTTGATTGTTAAATGAACAAAAAATGACGGCTAAAGTTTTTGACCTGTATAGAGGAATATGTAAACTCAAAAAAAATTGGGTTATTCCCCATAACTATTGCCACAAAATATTTTGCCGAGGGTTTACTCTGTGCCTGTCAATGTTTTAAGAGGCATTTCGACTATGACCTTAGTGATATGCTTTAACTTTTTCCCTGAAATGTTCAGGCAGTTGGACTTGTTGATCATTGTAGACCCCTTCCAACTGAACTATTTGACTCAATTTTATTCTATTCTTTCTATTCTGTCACTTGAAAATCACCCCAGAAAGAAACAAAAAGATCAAAGATATGTGAAATAGTTATAATGAAGTGTTGGAGAACACTTACAAAACCTTCAGTTCAGGCTGGGAATTGGATTTGGTCAAAGGCTTATATTGAATTATCTTTTCATACTATTATTTTCTTATTTCTGGGGGGAAAAAAAAAAAAAAAGTTTCTAACCACCATAGGAATTCGGCTTTTGAAGTGCCTTTGATAGAAACAAAGGTAGAAGAAACCCACCCTAATTCTAAGGTAAAGCTATTTTCATCGGCCTGTTACAGTGATGATAAAATTCAGCCTCAATAGGAGAGACTGACCACATGACATTCATTTCCCTTGAAGTCTTGAGTACTACGAGAGCTATTTAGAAAGAAATCACCATTTCAAGTATTCTAGAACTTTTCTGTGTTCATCTGCAGTCAACATTGTCAGGCTCCTGTTTTATCAATACCATGAGCAAAGCTTGTCCACTATTGCCCTGTCCTCTGTGCCTGCTGGCACCGTGAGCAGCAGAGATTCTCTCTGTTCTTTTCCTGCAGTTGCTTTATGATCTATCTGATGTTCACAAATATCTTGTTCTTAGAAGATTTTTCAGTTACGTCCACCTCTCTGTCCTGTCTGTTGTTTCAGAGTAAAGCTACTTGGTTAGTCCCTTTCTATTCATTGTAGAAAGTCTCCTAACCGTGAGTTTCCTCGGAAATAAAATTCCCAAAGATTTAAATCAGCAGAGGCCAAACTATCAAACTGCTCTGCCAAATCAGCCTCTGAGCTTTACCATCCTTACTTGCTCCTTTTGATCCTTTTAAGAACACAAGCAGAAGAGACATTGCTCTGGTGTATCATCTCCCTTCAACTAGGAGGAACCTAGTGGTAAGAAGCTTTGGGGTGCACAAATCAGAATTATTTTTCTCATGCATTTTACTAGTGAAAAAATACAGAACTAGCTTTTCAGTGGAAGATGTACTTAAGAGACAGGTAATATATGTCCATGTCAAAATAGAGAAGCTTTATTTCTATACTAGACCTGGAGATGATTTTAAAGAAGAAATTAACCTTTTTTCCAGCTGGATTTGTTAAGGACATATGACAGTACACTGGCTCACAATTGAGTACATTCAGAGGTTGGACCTTTGTCACCTCTGTGTTATGCCTACAACTCCACTTACCTATTGCATCATCTTTTATTTTTCCTCAATTTCTGACTAAATCAGTTACCTTCAGTGCAGGCCAGCAAGGTGTGTACAGGGAAAGAGAACATTTTATACTCTTTCTGTGTTCTATGGATTTGTGCTTTTATTTCACATGACAGGAAGAATCCCAGAAGTTAAAATGGGCAGCATTAGATTTTGATTTTTTTGTTTTGTTTTGTTTTTCCTTTTTAAATATCCTGAGAAGCTAATGTTGTTCAGACTGCAAGATTCAGATTTTGAGCATTTTTATTTCAAGGTTTGATGCTTATCATTATGTTAAGAAGATATTGCAATGGAGAGAAAGCAGATAGTCATCTGTGTATGTTTTTGGACCCTCTTTCCAGTGGATATTCTCAAACACAAGATCTGGTTGAATTTTGAAGTGCACTGAGGTTGATGGATGCTGTAATTGATTTAAAGGTGATTTCTTTGAGAACTGTCATTGAAAGACTGGAGGTGATAACACAGCTTTTGTGATGAGCACTGCATATGGTTTACTGATAAGGATGTTGGAGAGGAAATACTATATTTAAAAACTTTTAGGATGGAAGGAAGAGAAGAGAGAAGGAAGAGAGGAGGGGAGGAAGGAAAAGTGGGGGTGGGAGGGAGGGAAGGAAGAGTGGGAGTGGGAGGAAAGGAAGGAAAAGTGGCAGTGGGAGGGAAGGAAGGAAAAGTGGCAGTTAACTTTTCTGCTGGATCTAAACCAGCAGAGAGTCCTGTATGAGGGATAAGAGGATGCATGGAAAATTTTTAAATCGGCAGGAATAATTTGAGAAAAAAATGCATACTAAAAAAACCCAACATAGTGGTAAACTACTTGGATAAATTACTTGGTAAATTACTTGGATATTCCACAAAATACTGTGACGGATTCCACTAATGTTACTAATTTACCTTCTACAGTTAGTTTAGCCCAGCTGACTTGAAATTTAACATACAGATTTACATATGCTTTTATGGAATTTTGCATTTTTAAAGGCATATTACTTCTGATTTTGCTATCTAGTTTTGATAGCTCTTGAGGTGTCTAAAAATGGCACTTTTCCCTATTGTTTTAGTTCTTAGAATTTTGGAAGTTGCTGAAGTTCATTCACACCTCATGAACAGCTTGGGAAAAAAATCTTATCAGTCTGTTCCTGAAGTTTTTGCGATTCCCAGAATGGGAAAGTGTAGTAAAACTGGCAAGTACTTTTCAAAATCTTAAGCTGAGACATTGTACTATGATTTAAGAGCAAAAATCATAATAATAACCAATTCATACTCTGTAATTTGTTAATTTGATTTTATGATCTTTATGTGGAAGATGAATAATCTTCCCAAGATTTTTGCCTTGGTTCATGTACCTATCTTAAAAAGCCTGCTATTTTAGTTGTGGCATCTTTCTCAGAAGTGTGGCTGGACATATGCAGTACCAGCAGGGGCTATTCTGTCTCCAGGGTTTTCATTCTTTATAAGTCTGCCAACGGTTTGGAACCCAGATATAGAAGTACATAAGGTAAGCAAATGTTATTTATAGCATTCAATGTGTTTATGTTTTTTTATTACTTTTTTTCAACAGTGCTGTCTCTTGAATCTTTGGCTATAAAATGAAAGAACAGTGATCATTAAGTCTATTTTATGCAAATGTAGGTAATGATCCATTAGCCCTTAGTATCAAAGCTATTTTCACATTCATCATTCAGTGACCTTGTAATATGGGGAAAATAAATACAATTCCAGCCTATTCTGTTAAGCTAATTCATTTTCTAACAGTATAATAAGCCTGTAGGAAAATAATATAATTTTGAATTATAGATGAGGAATGAGAAGCTTAGTGTTGGACACACAACACCACCCCCCGCAGCGCCCCCCCCCCCCCCCCACACAACCAAACCCCAAACACAAACCACAACAAAACAAAAAACAAAAAACAAAAAAAACAAAACAAAACAAGAAGCCAAAACACACACACACAAAATCACATGAGGCACAAGTTTAAAAGTGAAGTGTTTTATTTTTGATTTTGGCACTTGGATGTCAAGAGTGTAAAGCACAACAGTGAATAACAACTAACTGTAACAGTGATAAGAGAAAAGCTGTTGCAAGTACAGAGTATTAACAGACAATGAAATTGGGGTCTGGGATTTTTTTTTAAACCTTATTCTACCCATATGCATCTCTTTGGAATACTTGTGACTGGAAAAGGTACCTGCATCTGCTGTTTAATCCATATGGTCCCATAGTAACAGATGCCTGAAATGGCTTAGGAAAGGTGTGACTCATACTATCTGCTGGATATTTCCTGGCATTTTTTCCCTTGATTTGTCAAAATATTGCACAAAAGAATGTTCATTTATAGGATTACAGACTAAAACCTACATTTAGAAATGCTGTCATAAATGCCTGCATGCAGTCTGGCTGTCTTTCCTGCCAAGGACTGTTAATGCTTAAATTAGCCACCTGATGGTCTGGTGCCTTGTTGTTCACAAATGTCAACTGCTCATGAAAGAAATAACAGGTTTTTTTCCATCGATTCACAGAATAACATTCTGAGAGAGCTCATAAACCTCACTAATTGCTGGCTAAAATTTCCATGTACTTTCTTGTGCATTGTTTAGTGCTCTGTTGTAGGTTAAATGGCAGCACAGAGAGCTGCCACCAAGACTGCAAGTAGGACTCTTCAAACTTTATCTCTTTGAAAGAAAAAATGGCTGAGAAAGGAAAGCAGAAAACTTGATCTCAATCTTGTTTCTTGTTTCTAGTTATAATTATCTGTAATTATTAGGTAAAGAATTCAATTTACAGTCTTTTCCTTTATACAGGGCTTATTCAGATAAAAGACATATTAATTTTCTATGTTTTTCTTCCATTGAAGTGTACTTAGTGTTTAAGATGATTAATTTCTTGTCTTCTCCATCTCTTCTTTGCCTTCTCCCCTCTAGCTCTCAATTTTCTGAAATCTAGAACCTGTATTAGTCAAATTGAATTTTAAATAATAATAATAAAACCCCCTGTTTCTGATTTGGGAAGAAATATTTAAGAAATGTCTAAAATGTCATCTTCTAGAAAACCTTTTCTCTTGAATTGTCAAAAAACCCCCAAATCAAACTGTGACATGTTTCTTGTAATGCCATTTAATTTTTAACACCATGTTACCAAACTAGCTATTTAATTTTTACTTTTCAGCCATTTTAAACCACTGCGAGGATCTGTTCCTTAGAATACATTTTACTTCAGACATATAACTACCCATTGAAGTTGAGATGTCCTCAGTCTGATTTGAAAAGTATGATTTTTACCTCTCTCTACCAAACAATTCTGAGAAACAGTTAATCGGTTTGGGTAGCTAGAAATATGTGGAATTCACACATCTCACTAGCTCTTTATTTAACAAAAAGTAGCTGGAAATATTTTGAAAGAAATAGAGGCTTTAGTGGACAGACTGAGAAAACAGAACGTCCAGATGGAATTTTGTCACTGTGTGTGTTTGGAGTGAGGATGAAGATAAGGTTTGCTCACGTCGATCTCCAACAGCGGAGCCTCCAGAGATGTTCTTTAAATCTCTGCCTCCTCTTGACCTATTCCAGAAGGACAGGTCAGCATATTCAAAAAAGAATATTCTCAATATTAGTTTAACAGTTCCATATATCCAACCTTTTATATACCAAGAACATGATGAGAATATATGCCTAAAAACAAGGCAGCTGATTGAGGAGGAAATGACAGCAATCCTTTGGGACTTTCCTTATTTGTAGTGGGATTGTGTTTCCTGAAGCACCATCTCCCAAGGGGAGTAAAAGGGAGATTTTTCTTAAATATCCTCCTTCTTGAACGCTTCTATGTTTCCAGAATTCACAGCAAATAAGATAATTCCTCATCCTCTCAGAGCACCATCCCTAGGTTTGCTTTTGTCCTCTTCTGTTTATGACAAGAAGAGGTCACCAGAAAAGAGAGAACAACCAAACAACCAAGTGTGTCTGTTCACAGGGATAATTAACTATTAATGACACTTTATTTCCTACATGTTATCTGGACATGGGATGGTAAAAGTATTTTGCTTTCTGAATGTGAATGTACGTGAGTCAGCATTTGAAAATGACGATGAGGGCACAAAGAGATCCGGTATTCCCAGCAGGAACTTCAAACCTCACGTCTGGCACGCGCTGCTTACTTTTAATAGCTTGTGCTCTGAAAATCTGTTAAAAAGTCATTGTGCTAGTTAAAACCAGGCAATAATGAGTCCACAAGTAACTGTTTGCTTTGGATCATAATGGAACATGGCAGTTTCCTGACAAGATTCGACTAGATGAAAATGCTCAGATCCAGACGTGATGAACACGGTAGGGTAAGGGCTGAGGGTTGGTATTGTAAGCTATGTGGTGGTACCACCATGTACAAAAATGAGTCTCTCAAACAGAAGTGGTTTGAGAGGTTTAAAGCCCATTTAATCTCTTTTAGAGTGGTTTTTGTGTTCTTTTTTTTTTCTTTTGTGGTGTTTGGTTTTTTGTGGGTTTTTTTGTTTGTTTTGTTTTGTTACTTTAACCATGTCTATTCCCTAAGCTTGTTAAAGTTGTAACTGATCATAATTAGGGAAAAAATTTTCACAGAAAGAGTTGTCAGACACTGGAAAGGGCTGCCCAGGGAGGTGGTTGAGTCACCATCCCTGGATGTGTTTAAGGGTCGTTTAGATGTGGTGTTGAGGGACCTGGTTTAGGGGTGAACTTTGTAGAGCAGGGTTAATGGTTGAACTCGATCCCAAGGGTCTTTTCCAATCTGAATGATTCTATGATTCTATAATTAGCAGTAAGCTTCTAGGCTACTGTTGTAATAATACAGCACTTTCTTCTTAAAAGGCTGAGGGACTCTATATAATATATATAAGTAGATTTGGCTAACATAAGCTATATCAATATTTGTAAGAACTGTTGTATACCTTTTCTGGTTTTATATGGAGTCAATAAGGGCATCCCAAGGCTTTCTGAAATTAGTTTTCTTCTTGTTTTCTTCCTTTTTCCTTGTCTGGATTTTTTTGTGGCTAAAAATCAATTGACTAGAGGATTCCTTTTGTTTATTTTCTTCTCCCCCCCCACCTTAAATCCTTTTAAAGTATTACCTTTTGTTTTTCAATTATGTGAGAGAGTGGTGTGATCTAGACATGGCTTCAACTGGTGTTTTGATTTGGAGGAAGGATGAGGTTTCTTGAAAATTTTGTAAGAATTTGTTTGTGGTTTGAGATCACTGAAAAATAACCTAGTCATCTCCACGCTGACTTGTGAGAAGCCTGCTTCTGCTCCAGGACATAACTTTGGCTTTATTTAAGCCAACTGCTACACTCCATCAAAGTACTCTGTGAGAAACTGGCCATTTCATTGTGCATTAAGAATTAATAGAAAAAAAAATAGTTAACATGGGGTTTCCATGGACAGTCTTGATATTGCCATCTTTTGTTATGCAGTATTTATGTGTGTTTGTTACAGTGGTGTGTGAAATGGATAAACATTTGGCATTTTAACACTGCATAGAGCACACTAATGTAGAAAAGAATTCACGCGTGTTGAAATTGCTTCTGTGCCGCATGTTCACCTAAACGCAAGCAGCTCATTATCGTTGCTATATAGGGTGAATTAAAGGGTTGGAAACAAAGCAAATTTTTCTTTTTTGATAGACTACAGAACATTTCTTAGGAAATGAACAGAATTCCATTACTTTGAGACACACATCAGGGAGAATTCTACTTCTCCTGATGTATCTTTGTGATTTTCAGAGGCAGAGCTGGAAAACAAGTACAAGTTTTGAAGATACTGTCTGTGTTTTTGTGTCAATGCAGAGAATTATTTATTATACTATTTTTCTTCTTTTATTCAATGAGTTGTCAATAAAAAAAAAAAAGGCACCAATTACCACTACCTTAGAATATGGTTATTTTTGAGGTAAAGTTAGAAAGGCAGTGAATGGAATCTGTTCCTTGGGGCGTTGTGTACTTTGGTTTACTAGTATTGCTGCTTCAAAAGCTTTGTAAAGAGAAAAAGGAAATCTGTTGGGCACTATATAGCTGAATGTCATAAGCAAGTGATATTCTATATTTGGAAAAAATAGGTGATAAAAGAAGAATTTTAACTATGTCACTGATAATAGCATTTTAGGGAAAAACAGTTAACAAATTTTTCATTGATTTGAAATACTGTATTGTTTGTGGAAGATGATTTACCTCTCAGAAATCAGTATTTTGAAAAAAATATATTGAGAGATAGGAGTAGTAAAATGATTACACCCATTTTCTAGGCAGTGTGTTTGACTAGAGTATGAACTTCTCTCAAGATCTAAAACTTCTACAAGCTCCAATCTGTATCACTGCTGGTTTTAGTTTACATAAGCTCTTGTTCTTGGTTTTGTTGCCTTTTTTTTTTTTTTCTTTGTTTTTCAGTAGTGTCAGTACTTTTCATCTCGACATCTGTAACATTTTAGTTTTGCTTCATATTTTTGGTTCATTTATCTAGGTGTATAAAATATGCTAAATCTATATTGTAATAGCACCTATTTCTTTAATAAAATACGATTGCTTATTCTACATAACAGTGCGGTATAATATTCAGAAGTAGAAGGAAAATGAAATGACATTTCATTTGTTTCAGAAGTTCCAATGCGATTCAGGTTCTGTAGGGATGTCAACTTTTATTTCACTGCAGTCTTTATATTTAAATGTTTGAATATGTGTGTGTTTGTATATGAATATATGAATATATATACACTGTAATATAGCTATACAGACATAGTTTAAGAAATTTTAGGAACAATTTCCTTCTGAATGTTTATAATCAATAATTTCCTATTAATTTCTGCTCTGCAAAAAAAAAAAAAAGAAAAAAAAAGTCAATACCCGATGCTGTGTTCTTCAATCAAGTAGCTACATTGTTCTTTAAAAGCCCCTTTTTAACCACTACCTCAATGGCTGGAGCACATCACCAAAGCACTGAGTGGTGGTAGAGGCCAGGATCTTCCTCTTCTCTACCCACACTGCAGAGTCAGGTTTACTTTTTTCCCTTGTTTTAGCTCAGTGACTACACACGGAATCCATATGAAATGTGATAGCAGAAACAGATGGAGTTGCATAATATGCAACAGCATAACAGTTGGGAACCCTCCCAGGAGGTGTGAAATAGGGAATAAAGCCTTCTCAGCTGGAGGAGGATATGGACCGGGATCTCCCATAGGGAATATTTTATCAGCAGGGTAGGCAGGGGGGCACCTTTTTCTTTTCTTTTTTTTCTTTTTTTTCTTTTTTTTTTTTCCTGAAATAATCAGAGTTCATCTACATGATGAGCCTGACAAGTGAAAGAGCTGAACATAGTCTTGCCCTGATGGGTCTTGACCATAAACTTCAACTTTTTAAGACCTCATTTTTTGTGCCTGATCTGTAAGGGGAGCTCTGGGTACCCATAAGCACTAGGAAATTGCATGTAAGCTCTTAACATTTATAGATTTAGATGCCTAAGGCTTCTTGAAAATGTATTTTAGAGTTTTATACCAAAAATGTCAAATTAATGTTCCTTCGGCAATGGCATTTTTGTTGTTTGTATAGAACTGTTCTTGGTAATAACTAAAATAACTCATCTGGGAAAGGTACAGATGCCAGACAGAAGGGTAATTTTGTGCCAATATTTAAAGAGAGTAAAAGCAACAGTCTTGGTGATTGCTGGCCTGTTAGCCTGGTAGCGATCCGCAGCCAAATAATGCAGTGGTTAATACAAGGCTTGCTTTATAAAAAATTAAGGAAGGTAATGTGATTAATGCCTAACAGCTCTGGCTGCAGGAAAATAGATGCTACTAAGCTACCTTAATATTGGTTTTGATGAGATTACAAGCTTGACTGATAAACAAAGATGTTGGTGAGTCATGTGCCTTGGAAAAAAATATCTGTAGCATGTGATACCTTGAGGAGAACAGCACCACAAGACAGTAAATTAAAAATAAGCAACTGGAATATTTTAAACTAATTTTGTTTGAAACAGTTTTGGCATCACTGAAGCAGGTATATTTTTGAGGCTCTTTTTTTCTGTACTATTTAACACTTTTTATCACACATAATAAATATAAAATGAGTATTCATATAATTTTCAGATTACACAGGGGTTGAAGATGCAGTTAATGACAATAGTAATAGATCAGATTCAGTGTGGCCAGAATTTCTTGTGTGCATGTGAAAAAGCCCATGCCTTTAATATAGTCACACTTTCGGAAAGGAATATCCTACTTAGGAAGTCATTACTCTTGCAGGCTGTTATGTTGATGGAAATGAATTAAATATGAGTTCTTAGCTCCATGTATGTATACACAGGGGGGTATCAGGTAGGAATGGAGAAATGGTACCTCTGAATTTTATTTTTTTTATAAAGTCTGTCAGAAAGCCTCCTATCTCTGTCCAATGTTCAAGGCACGTATTGAAAATTAAGCAATATTCCAAAAGGCTTCCTTCCAAGAAAGATGAAAAATCTAGCTGCTTACCCTGTAGTAGAAACCTGTAAGGAATGAAAAGATCTTAATTTGTCCATTGTAGAAGTGAAAGGTACGGCCTGACTTGGTTTTGGGTTGGGAACAGCAATTTGATAGATAATTGGAGGGGAAGGGTTACTTCCCTGTCAGTCAAATAGTGATTGCTAAAGCTGCAACTATAGGTGTATAGTTTTGGCTGAATTTCTAAATAGTGGAAAATTCAAACCATTTTCCAGTCTTAGTTACAGAACTGAGTTGTCTCAATGCAGCAATCCTTTCCATTTTACACTGAAAGATAATTGTCATCATGGTGATAACAGCGTTTTTATGAGGCCAGCCGAGCCAGCTTTGTCCAACAAAACATTCCAAAGTTAGGCAGCCAGGAGCTTTGCTTGTTGAGGGCATCAAAACTTGGTCCAGTAAAAAAGTTGGAATGCTGTTGTGTGGGTAAATATGCAACTCTGTCTTTATAACATTTCTGTCTTTGTAGCGATGAAATAGAAACTGCTGATAGCTAAATACACATTAAAAAATTCCATACACAAATTCAAGTGCAGGTAAATGTTGACTCTGCTACTGCTGTCTGAAAGAGCAGGGAAAACCCCTATCAAGATAAGGAATTTGTAATTGTCAAGAAAGAGCCATATATACCTTACTGGTATAATGTATTATTTTGAGTGGCTTCAAGACAGAAATGACAATAAGTGGATTATTGGGAGGTGAGAAAGAATAAAAGATAGACAGGACAAGCCCCATACTTGACTTACGTAAGACAAATTCCCAATTTTATTTTTAGCAAGATAGAGAATAGAGTGATATGCTATATGTGAAGAGTGCTGACAAAGCATAAGTTGGTGAAAACTGAGAAAGGATAATTACATAGGACAGAGAAGGCTGCAATTTTGTCAGCATTCCATAATGCAAATGAAAGAAGACTATGGTTGGTCTTCCTCGAGAAAGTGGTCTAAGTATATTAATTTCTTAAAAAATGATTAAAAGATTCAATAAAACCAAAACAAAACTGAGTTTTCTACTTCAGTTTATTGTAAATATCCTGACAGAACTAGATCTAGAGTTTTTACAGCCATAAGAGATGAAATAGAGAATGATTCTCAAATTTTATTTCAAATAATTATTTTGTATTGTTTCACTGTAGAGTTGAAAGAGCTCTAGGTCTAACTTTTCAGCACACTTAAAATAGCTTTTGCTTCTCTGCTTCTACCTTTGTAAGCACATAAAAAGAAATAGTTCACTCCCTGTTCCTGTGCTTAAATAGTAAGTGTTCTAAACTGTGTTCAGGTTCATGCCCCTGTGTGTAGTGCACACCCTCAAGATAGTCCCACTTTTGATATATATTTTGAAAATTATATTATTGTTTAGAATGCATTACTTAAGCTAGATAAATTTTGATTGTCTTGAGAGTAGACAGGTAAGAAAACAAGAGTATTAGTAAACCCTAGACTACAGTTTCAGGTAAGCCTGAATCAAATATAGTTAAATGTTCCTAAATACCCATATGCTTAACATAGCAATAATATATTTCATTTTTACAGACCTGTGTACTTCTGGTACATGACCTGGTTTTGAGGTGAGGAGGAAGGTGCTGAAAATAATTTAAGGCAAGGTTTTCTTGTGCTATGAAGAGAAGTATTGAGGAATGCTATAAATCTTCCATTGGAGGCAGCCTTCTGAGTTTCCAGATCTGCTGTCTTAATAGGACATTGTCAAACATCTGGAACACCAAGGACCTCCACATAACTGAGACTCAATTCCATCTCTTACTGGCACTGAACAAATATTTTGTCAGAAGCAAAAGTATTTTTCAATTTTTCTTCATTCTTACTAAAAGAGAGGGAAAAAAAAAAAAAAAAGAGAGAAACCTACAGAAGGTTCCTGGTGATATCATATGGTCCCTATATATAGATATATATAGATATATTTTTTTTCCCCATTCCCTTAGTGTAATTCATCATCAATATGGCTTAAATGTGAACACACATTCATCCTGCCTGGGCCTGGAATCCCTGTAATCCCCTGACCTAGGCTTGCTAGCTGAACAAAAGGAAGTCTTAATTAAATTATTGCATAAATTCCCTTTGGAGAAGCTGACTAAAATTCACTAGATGTAGGATACCCAGCCCTGAGCAGATGTGAAAGGAAATCTGCACGCTTAGTGAACTGGCAAAGAAATCCCAAATCTAAGCTATTGAAATGTAATGCTTCAGGAGATGATTGTTTTTGAAAGAACTGCATCCCCTTTTGAAGCATTCTTGGTTTTTTTCCTCAACCTAGCTAGTGTCTGGGAGGTTTGTTTGGATTTGATTAAATACATTGTACTCATGACTGACAATCTAGTTGGTGCAAGAGAGGGGAGCGTCTAGGTTTGCTGCTTCATTGCTGTGCAGTGTACAGAGTTGTCAGAAGAGAAACACAGAAACATCTGTTTCTCTGATGTGACAGGGTGCCGGTTAATAGTGATATTCAAGCAGAGCTTGTCAGTTTTGGGAAGCCAAAATATTTTTCAGGGATCTCGATTTGATCTTTTGGATGAAGAGGGGAAGGGGAAGAAGGACTTCTCTAAATACTGTCTTAGCTAGAACTGTGCTAAGAGCCAGAACTGACTGTGTTGGAGTGCCCTGAATCAGGTGCTGGGAGACATGGAGAGCAAATGGGGAACAGAACCTTGACATGGTCTGGGATGAGCTGGATACTCATCCCAAATGCCATATTACACATATGTAGAGTTTCTTAACCCACGGAGTGCAAATATAATTTTGAAAGAAGACATTTCAACCTTACAGTGCTGGGTAACAGTTCAGGACACTTTTTCTCAATTGAAAACAGCTAAGTTTTTAAATGCTAAAATGTCTACAACAGTGTATGCCCTGGCCTTGCAAGGGTTTAATTGCCTGCCTCTGTTTGTGGCTTTCTGCCTAACAATAAGTATTCAGTGGATGGATTTAGGATGTTAACTGTTAACTGGGGTATCCTACAGCTTGCTGTGAGTCTCAGTGGAAGAGTCATCTCTTCCATTTCAGGATGGAGCTCTACAGCTGAAACTCAAATTTCTGTCCGAGTCTGAATCCCATGCCACAGAAAGTACTTGCAGATGACATGCATGAGGTGTAACATCATATTTAGCTGTTGCATTTTGTTTAGCTGCTTGGCAGCTGGGATGTTCCTTCACAAGATATAGTGTGGTAATAATACCAAACAGTACAAAACCTGATGTGATACCTTAACAATAGCATGTTTTTTCTCTTCTCCTTTGCCTCTTAAGGCCACTGCACAAGTCACAGAGACGATTCCTCCTTGACAAATTCAATTATTTTTCTGTAGTTGGACATGTTGCTAAGTGCTAATCAATTAGGATCACCTTGTACTACTGGGAGGTCTTTATCTGTGGGACTGAAAGCATTTAAAATCTCCTTAGAAAAATATCTTTCTAGAGAGAAGCAAATAGTTATCTGAAAAGATGAGGAAAACTTCCACTTTTTCTTCTTTAGTAAGGATTTTTTTTTCTCCAAAACGAGAAGTTATGGAAGTATAGGCTTTTGTTTTACACTGTAGAATAATAATAATGATGATAAAATGGAGTGAATCAGACTAGTTGCATAAGGTTCCTCTAGCAGCAGTGTTTCTGTTGTTTCCTTCTTTGCTGTCACTTAAAATCTGTTCATCTGCACAGTGAGCCGTGTTAGGAGCTCATCTGTCTGCCGACTGTTCAGTTTTTCCTTCAGTAGGGCCAGTTTTTGTACGTTCAAGCTTTCTAAGCAGGCTTGGATGATGCAAGTGCTGGTCTTGACACACAGGAGGGGGACAGCCAAGCCTGGCTTATGGAAGAGGATCAGGAGCAGACATTACAACCTGCCATGAAAATGCAATCCTGGTGCATTGGTGAACTGACACGTGTCTTGAATGGGAGGAATTTTAGCAATTTGCTGGCTAAGTTGTTGTTTTAGAGAAAAATACTGGATAATACTGTCCCAATGGCTCAGGCAGAATCTATTGCTGTTGATTTCAGTCCTTGACCTTTGCCATTAAGCTGCCTTTCACTTTTTGTAGTACTGGAAATTTTCAACAAATTTTCAGAACTCGTTTAGCTAATAGTTCTGTGTGAGGTAGGTTCACACTGGTTTAACTGTCGTCTCACCACTGACCTCGTGCAGGGTGCTCTCAACCCCCACCTTTGCACAGATGGACATTTCTGAGGTTGGGGCGAGGAACACAATCCTTCTGTCACATGATGTAAAATAGAATTTAAATTACTGGTTTTTTGGAAAGCGATAAAAATGCAAAGTTAAATAAAAAAGAAAAAAAAAAGAAGGGGAGCTGTTTACTGGCAAACAGCTTTATAATGAATTCTTAGCTCTTAGCTATTTCAATTACATAAGGTAACTCTTATCCAATAATAATAATAGTCCAATAATCTCTGCTCTAGTTTTTCCCTGCTCTGGCAGGGGCTTGGACTTGATGATCTTAGGAGGTCCCTTCTAACCCCTAACATTCTGTGATTCTTTGAATAAATCAATTAAAATATTAGCTAAATTAAAGTACATTTGGTTAGGATGTACACTAATAATAAATAAGCTTAAGGTTTCAGAAGCAAGGTACAAAAGCATAAAAATAATTAAGCTGCTGATTCAAAGAGTGCAACTAATTCAATAAAGTCTTTTGGAAAGTGGCCACTAAGGAAACAGAAAAGATCCAAGACAAGTAGAGATTTCCCCATCTTTGAGATAGCTCACGGGTTTTAACTGATGACTTGAGGAGAAAAGAAAGGCAGTTCTTTGCTGGAAGTTGTATCTGTGCCATCATAACTGATAGGCAGTGACAGACTCTGCCCTAACCTGTTTTTGAACACATTGTACAACAGTGTGTTGCAGAATTGGTTTTAAATGGTGGCTTTACAAGATTGATTCTTTTAAAATATATCCTGATTTTTTGTGTGTGTGTGAAACACAGAAATAGTTTTCAAATTTTTTTTATTTTTTTTTACTATTTTTACTTTATCATATGATTCACTATTTTATGCACGCTGGTCTTGTTCCTGTTTCTTTATCCAACAAAAATTTTGCTCTACTTATGTCTTTTTTGTGTTTTTTTTTTGTTTTGCTTTTTTCTTTTTTTATTATTATAATTATTTAATTTTTTAATTTAGAAACTTATGTAACACATATTCTTAATTTTTGTACTTTTCTATCATTCTACTCTAAGTTCTAGAGGCAAAATGACTAGGATTGCATGGAGAATTCCAGATGTGACACATCATGAATGTATACGTTGGTGTAATGATGTTTTTGTGATACTTTTACTGGTTTTCTGTTTGCCGTTTTGAATGTTACTTGAGCATTAAGCCGATGCCTTTAGAGAGCTGTCTGTCATGACATCACGTGTTTTGTATACCCTGTGACTTATTATCTAGGGCTGATTATTGTGCTAGGTAGGGTTGGTTTTACTCGTGTGCAGCTCATTGCCATTAAGCTGTATCTACCATTTTATCCCTAGACCCTCTCTATTGTCTCTGCCTTTTCAGTCAAACTTATGTACAAATGCTCAAACTTGCCACATCATTTACTTAAATGTAGAATATCACACATCTGAGCACTGATCCTTGAAATAACCTACATCTCCTATTAGGAAGAAGAAAAAGTAATTCTACCATCTCCTTTTTATCTTTTGGGGAATGGTTAATTCACAAGATGACCCTGTCTCTTGTGATGATACAGCTATTTTAAGATATTTAGGTAAGGGACACTAGTAAAAAAGGTTATCATACAGACATAGCTTATATTATTCTTTTCCAGAAGCTTCTTGCCTTTTCAATGGTCCTGTATAGACTTGAAAGGCATTTGAGCACTTTTAACTATTTCTGTGTGTATTCTGTTAATTCTCTTATCTTATATGTCTGGTTTTGATGCAGTTTCCACCTCTTTTCTAAGATTAGAAGTCTTATTTGTATCTGTACCAACTTCTGTTTTATGTAAATACTAATAACATGCTAATTGCTGTAATGCTGCACCTACGAGTAATACTTCAAGGGATGTGAGTATGAGCTCTCACATATAGGTTCATTAGTCCTAAAAAGGAAAAGAAATAGTGTTGATTTTACTTTGGGGGGGGTTATTTTCCTAAAAGGGATGAAGGAGTTTGTATTTTCTTAAGCACAGAGCTGTTCATTTCTGCTGGAGAGAGCCCAGGTCAACCAAACAAATATTCCTCAATGGTTAACAAAACTTCACTGCTGAAGGGGAGGGGCATGGAGACTCCTCTTATCTTGAAGACCCAGCATGCAGTTTCTGACCTGGGTTAGTCTCAGTCCTGTTGAGGACACAAAATGCTCAAAATGGGGACCAAAAGAGAATTTGAAATACAGACACAGTGACTTATTAAAGGGAAGTTTTAAAACAGATTAATCGTAATATAGAACAGGAATATCTGAACAGGTTTGCTTTGCTGTTTCCTTTTTTTTGTTTTTCCTTTCATTTTCCTTTTTTTTCCTTTCCATTTTCCACCTGTTTTGTTTTCCCCTTTTCCTCCTCTTTCCTAATTTTTAAAGCCATTTTGAACAAGGTGATAATTCCTTTTAATCTGAAAACTAAGTCTGTGTCTAAGCTGATACTGTAAGAATCTAACCACAAATCAGCAATTTTTGATGACTCTGGTTATTTATTTCCATGAAGGGAAAGGAAAAGAAAAAGAAAAAGTTCCTTTAGCAGTTTGGGGTTTTTTTTAATCTGGATTTTTACTTACCTCACATTATGGAAATGGCTTGTCTCTAAAGAATTGTTCTCCATAAATTTACCCTTCATGATGAAATTTAGCAATATAGTGAAACAGAGTTTTAACTCACTTAGAAACTCTCAATCCATCTCTTAATGAAGTTTCCATAATCAACTTATGGGGGGGGAGAATTAGGAAAATCCAATATTTAACAGTTAAAATGTGACACTGTGCAGACCCCAAGACACTAAAATGAAGAATGTCCTGCTAGGCTTTCCTTTAAAGAACCTTTTCCATTGTTGTCTGAAAGATAATTTTCAAAGCTTTATTTTTACCAGTATTACAGTGTTTTGAACAGCAAAATGTGATGTTTGCTTTTATTACTGCTAGAAAATTTACTTGGTTTAAGCTAAAAAGACATTTTGATACATTGTCTTTCTCAAATAAGTTCCCAGTAGTGAGAAATTACAGATTAGTGTCAAATAGTGATTCGCTGTCACTGTAGTATGTTCTAAAACAGCAGCTCTCAGGACACAAAGGTGTCTGGAATGGTACTACGTAGCGTCTCAAAGACAGTGTGTATTCCTGAGTTGCTCCTGGGCAGATATGAGGTGGGAGAATTAATAACCTACGATGCTCTTGAAAAGATGTAATTTTTCTCTCCACACTCCCCCCTCCCCCCCCCAAATCATTTTTCCCCATGTAAATTCTGCAATAAAGCCAAAAAATGAGATTAGGTATTAATAATGTTTCTAACCTTCTGAATGATTAATATGTAGATGATGACTTGGGACAAAGAAGATTATTCAGTTCTTCTGTGTCTAAGAGTTAATAGTGATAATGAACTCAAGGTTAAATAATGCTTATATAACTTCTTTTGGGGGGAAGTTCAGATGTTATATATCCATAATTACTTGTGCATTAGTAAACTGCTGTTATAAGGGGGTAAGTAATATTAAGGAAAAGCAAACGTTAGCAAAACTGCTCTGTGTTTTTTTCCTGAGTTCACATTTGTGAACCAGGAAGACGGAGATGGGGGCGGAACCAACCAATCCTGAGTTTCACTAGACACAAATTTGTTACTAAACCCAAACAAACCACATTAAGCCCAGAGAAATTACAAACTCTGCCCTCAAATGGCTATTTTGTTAACTTCAATTAGGTAAATGTGGGGGAGAAGTGAGAAACGGGAGTGAAACTTTGGGGGAGGCAGATGTTTTGTTTTTTTTTTTTATACCGGCGCGTGTTCAGTGGCACTGTGGTGTAAGTATGTGTGATGGACACAAGGAGACTAAGCAGCAGAACACATTTCAGTGCCAACAAAAGGTGAGGTTATCATTCAAATAGAGAAGGGTGGCTGTCAAGGAGACTGAGAACTTCCTGCAGCTTTGTTGTTCCACTACATGAACAGAACATTTCTTTCTTTGACTCAGGTTTCCCTGCTGCCTCTGTAGTCAGCCTTTAAAGGTGAAAAAGAGGTAGGGTTTGAGGTTAATTTTTATTTCATTTTATTTTTAATTGATTGTATTTCTTCAGACCTGATTAGGATTTTAATTAGTCAAAATAGAAGAATATAGATGTACAGTTCACAGCATGATTGCTTCTTCTCAAAAGCAAAAATGTATCTGAATTATAAAAAATTTAGAATTACTTCTTTTCATAGACGTAGAACGTTTTGATTTGAATTGTAAATATAATTTTGTTGTGAGAAGTGGAGAGAAGGGGCAGGCATGGAAGATATTTGTCTTTTGGAAGAAGAGGTAAAACAGTGCCTGAAATAAAGGAGAATCAGGTCCCCCTAAAGGTGTTTTTATGGAAGGCAAGGCCCCAAGATGTTTTGCCTTTTACGGCTTCCCCCAGAACAAGCTGTGAGATGAGAAGTCAGCCAGTGCCCCCCACTCAGTCCTCTGATGGGGACCTGGGAATCCATCAGGCTGAGGGCTTTACACTTCTGAGCTATGGGAACCCCTTGCTCTCATCATCATGAGTATTTGCTCTCAAGTATATCCCTGCCATGGAATAATCTAGGAGTTGTGTCCACAGTCACGTCAGGGTGTATCTCCTGTTGGAGTCTGGTCTGGTCCTCATCCTCCCCTGTGTCTCCAGGGTGACGGAAGGTTTTCTGCTCTCCTTAGTTAGCTGAGAAGCAGAGCACATTCAGCTCTGGCAATTCCAAATGAGTGCAAATTAAGGTAAATTAGAAAATCATGAACTATTTAATGCTCCTATTTCCACATTATTTATTCAGACAAAATTTCTATTAACAGTGCATTGGACTCACAAAGCAATTAACTCCAGCCCTTTCACAGATCCCTCTACAGATACACTGACATGCTCTGCAGAACAAAGGATTTGATCTTTTGGGGACTAAGATGCTGGTGTGTATTGGTTTTGGTTTTCTTTCATTTGCTGTGTTAACATGTGAGGGAAAACTATTAGTTACATTGCTGCATTCTGTGAATATGTAGCAGGTCAGGAAGATGTATCTAGATGTACATCCGCTTCAGAAATATTTTCCATTCCTAATATTCAGAGCATCTAAAATGATTGTCTCTTCTTCCTTCAAGTCTGCTTTGCCCTTGTCTCCCTAAGAAGTAATGGCTGACTACACAGCTTCTGGTTTCTTTGTTTAGTTTGATGCCTGATAGAGACACAAAACACAGATAATTGTTCTTCTCAAAGAGGACAAGTGTTGTTAGATAAACTATCAAGCATTTCATTGACAAGAAGATATGTTCACTCTCAGTTCAGTGGGGTTGAGGAGTCAGTTCCTGGATGGTGGATGTGCAAGATGTTTTTGTTTTCTGCATAGCTCTAATAAATACTGTAATGATGAAGTAAATGCACACTTTAATTATTCTAAACCACAATTTATACATTAGTTTCCATAGCAACTTGTCATTGCTGTGGCATGGTTGGAGCTACTGTCATTTGTGAGTGTAGAAAGTCAATTGATGTAATGTTTTCCAGTGTAGCATTTAGTTTCTCAAGTAACTATTGTTTTTTGTTGGTTATAGCCAGATGCATTTCTATTGCATATATTCCGTAGGTATAAACTAGATGGGAAAATTAGTCAATGAGGTCACTGTATTTTAAGCATTAAGAACTGTAATTGAAATCTGTTTCTGCAGAAGGCTCTATTTTCAAAAATATACTACGTCGACACATGGGAATATTGTTTCTTCAGGGCTTGCTCCGCTGTTAAATAAAGATGTAAGTGTTTAGCTCTAAAGGAATCATCACTTTCAACAAGGGACAATTCACTGTGCCAATAAGAAGGTTGTGTACAATTTAGAAAGAACAAGAAAACAATGTTCTTGGCTCTAATTAGTTTTCTTGATATGTAACGTAATACATTTCTCAGAAGGATATAAATGATACTAACACTTTTATTTTGACATAATAAGCTTTCTAAAGAATTATTGAGTTTAAATGATAAATACATACAGTACTTACAACCCCATTTTCCACCATTACCTTTGCAACTACTGTTGTACTGTAAACAGAGGAAACTCTCATTGATTAAACCATGAGCTATTGCTGCAGCAAACCTATTTTTTTTTTATAGGCATTTTTAATAGATTGTGGAAATCCTGCAGGAGTAGAGTATCTTGGAGAAGAGCTCACCCCAGAAAGGGTTTGCTGGTTTGGAAGTGAAGTGCCACACAAATCTTGTCTTGACTACAGATCCAGACAGCTGCAAAACCTCAATTTACACAAGAATGGTTTGATAAAGACCCCACAGTTGCTGTTTATAGGGTTAGAATGCCAAATACTAATGATTTGATGCAGATTTCTCTGTGATTAGTTGAGATTATTGTGGATATAACTTGTGCTTCTGTATACTTATCTCAAAGTCAGGGCACCATTTGGTAATTAGTTTAAATTAATTTTTTTTTTTTTCAAAGCTTTAAAGGTTTCTTTTGCTTATAGGTTCACTAGATTACCTGGTAGTACCTGGAATAAAAACCTGATATATTGGAACAGTAGCTTCATATCTGATTTTTTTTTTGTTTTGTTTTATTTTGTTATGATGTTGGTTTTTAGAACATAGATGACTAGTTAGTTTGAGGAAGGGGTACGGAATGAAGAGCAAAAGCAAATATGACTTAAAAGGATTTAAGATAATACAGAGTAAGCAAGGCAGAGTATTTCTACTGTGCCTGTTGCCTGGTGAAACTTCTTGTGTAGCTGCTGCAGGTGTGTTTTCCAGGGGTCCTGTGGCAGTGATGCTCCTTGCTGCTGTCATGCTGTAGTTTTGTACTGTCATCCCCCGTGATCTTCAGTGTTCAAACCCCTGGTGTGTTCTCAGGGGATACCACTGCTGCTGGGGTAAAAATCACCCCACTCCTCCCCTGCTTTCATAATTGTTTCTACTTTCTGTTTTTTTCATTAGTGGAAGACAAGATTCTGTACATCATGAAGTGAATAACAGTAATTTAAATAACTGATAATTAAAATTAATCTGGCTTTGTCTATAAGAGACAACAAAAAATCTTTCTATATTAGCAGTAAAAGAAGGGCCAGGGGAGCCTCTATCCTTTATTAGATGCAGGAGGAAACATGGTAACTAGGGTTGAGGAAAAGTCTGAGATGCTTAATGCTGCCTTTGCCTCAGTGTTTAGTAATAGGACCAGTTGTAATCTGGGAGTCCAGTCCTCTGAGCTAGAAGACAGAGACTGGAAGGAAAAAGATTCCCCTGCAATCCAGGAAGAGACAGTCCATGATCTGCTACCCCACTTAGATGTACGCAAGTCTGTGTTACCAGATGGAATTCACCCAGGAGTTCAGAGATTGCTGACAGAGGTGCTCATCAAGCTACTTTCCATCATTTTTCGCCAGTCATGGCTGACCAGGGAGGTCCCAGCAGCCTGAAAGTTGACCGGTGTAACACCCATCTGTAAGAATGGCCAGAAGGAGGATCCCAGGAAACTTGCAGTACTGTCAGTTTGACTTGGGTGCTGGGGAAGCTGATGGAACAGATAGATCATTTTGAGTACCATCATGCAGTACATGCAGGACAATCAGATGGTAAGGCCCAGGCAGTGTGGGTTTATGAAGGGCAGGTCCTGCTTGACTAACCTGATCTCCTTCTACAACGTGGTCACCCTCTTAGTGGATGAGGGAAAGGCTGTGGATGTGTCTATCTGGAATTTAGTATAGCCTTTGACACCATCTTCCACAGCATTCTACTGAAGAAACTGGCTTCTCACAGCTTGGATGGGCATATGCTTTGCTGGATAAAAAAATGAATGGATTGCCAGGCCTAAAAATTGGTAGTAAATGGAGTTAAGTCTAGTTGGTGACTGTTCATGAATGGTGTCCCCCAAGGCTCAGTGCTGGGCCCAGTTCTGTTTAATATCTTTATCAATGACCTGGATGAGGGGATCAAGGGCACCCTCAGTAAGTTTGCAGATGACGCCAAGTTGTGTGGGAGTGTTGCTCTACTCGAAAGTAGGGAGGCTCTGCAGAGGGATCTGGACAGACTGGATCGATGGGTTAGGGACAGTGGTATGAATTTCAGCAATGAGAGATGTTGGGTTTTGCACTTTGACCACAACAACCCCCCTTCACTACAAGGAGGACACTGAGTCACTAGAGCGTGTCCAAAGAAGGGCACCAAAGCTGGTGAAGGGCCTGGAGCACATGTCTTGTGAGAAGCGGCTGGGAGAGTTGGGGCTGTTTAGCCTGGAGAAAAGGGGGCTTAGGGGAGATCTTATTGCTCTCTACAACTACATGAAAGTATGTTGTAGAGAGGTGGGGGTCAGTCTGTTCTCCCGGGTAACAAGTGATAGAAAAGAGGAAATGGTCTTTTGTTTCACCAAGGAAGTTTAGATATGAGGAAGAATTTCTTCACTGAACGAGTTAGCAGGCACTGGAACAGCTTGTCCAGGGAAGTGGTTGAGTCCGTGGCTCTGGAAGTATTTGAGTCACATAGACGTAGTGCTGAGGGACAGAGTTTAGTCAGTGTCTTCTCAGGTTAATGACTGAACTAGATGATCTTAAAGGTCCTTTCCAATCTAGGAAATTCTGTGAATACATGTGCAGAAAGGTGTAATCACTAATCGCAACACTGCAGTTGCTCCTGACCAAGCACTCCTCAGTTGGCAGTACCAGCATCAGAAGTGGTACCTACTGTTAGGGAGTTTGAGTCAGGTCCAGTGAAAAGTGAATCAAACTGTGGGAAGGTGTAGCTAAAAGTCACTGCTGGCATCACTACCTGATGGCATCCTCTCTGCCACAACTTAATGCTTAAACAAGCTAAATTACTACCTGAATTACAGAGCATAAGTATTGCACTTTGTACCTGGTTGACAAACAGGTGTTGGCTTGGGAAAGGGACAGGCTGTGAAGTGGAGATGGAGCATTGAGGGATTGTGTTTTGGAGGAAATTTTCTAAGGCTTTTTTGTTCTTCCCCCCCACCCCATTTGCCAGAAATAACTGGGTGATGGAAATTACAACTACAAAGTAATTTGCCCTATTTTTTTTTAATATATATATATATTTCCCCATTCTGAATGTTTCCAGCTAATGATGAAGATAGTAACAAATTGAGCACAGCATTAGAAAAATCTGCCCTGAAAAGGAATTGGGCATGGGTAAAATATATGCATATAATTGGAAACCAGTAACAAGTCACATACGTGAAGCTTTTCTGGTACCTGATGTGCTTTATTTCAGTAAAGTTTCTTAATAATCTTATTTCCTGCAAAGGATTACACATGCATATATTGCAACTATTACAGGACTAAAAAGATCATTAAAACAACTTGAAAAAGGCAAGTATGGAAGACTGCTAAAGACTGGCTCTATCTAAAAGACTGTGCAGAAACAGCAAGGCCAGATTAGAAATAAAGAATCAGAAGTTTATCTGTCTCTATATTGCTAGTTCACTATAATATCTCAGGGGGTTTTTTTTCTGTAAAATGAGGATAATAGGATGTCTGTTGGGTGCTACCTTGTTTCAGAGTAAAAATGGGATAGCTTAACCCACGTGCATTATACTTGGGCAATGGAGTGTGGTTTACATGCCCACACATTCACACACACAGAGTTAATGACTGTGACTTGACAGATAAACTATAATTTAAGCTTCATCACATGAACATGACCAATGATTTGTGTTCAGAGCTGTAACTGGAATTCTTGTTTTCTAAATATACAGACATACACAATGTGGGAATTCCCTTAGTCCAGAGGAGAACGTTTAGGCCAGAGGACATAGATGTCGTTGCTACTTTGTAGGTTTTATGTGTATGCTTTTTATGCAATGTTAGCAAAGCTGTTGTTGCAGCTGCAGCCATTTATCTAAGAGACTAAAATGTTTGAAATTGAAAATCATAGAATCCTAGAATGTTTTTGGCTGAACTCTAGAGGTCATCTGGCCCAACCTCCCTACACAACTAGGGACATCTCCACCTAGGGCAGGTTGCTCAGAGCCCCATCAAGCCTGACCTTGAATGAGTCTAGGGATGGGGTCTCCACCACCTCTCTGGGCAGCCCTTTCCAGTGATCTATCAGTGAAAATGTTTCCATTGTGGCCAGTTGCTTGAGATACTTTATTCCTTCATTTGCTTTTGTTAATGGTGAACCTAAAGGAATCCAAAGATTTTGCTAGTATTCTGTCAATGCTGCAAAAATATTTTGGTAAACTGATGCAATGTACTTTTTTGTACTTTTTCATACTTTTTGACATTAAATTTGTATCCGTGGGTCAAAAGTTTGGGTGGTGTGTGTTTGAAGCACTAAAAGAAAAGTTGCCTTTGTCATCGTTCCATTGGTAGCTTCCTTCTGTGTGTGATCCCATCTGCCCTCGTTCAGTGGCTAAGGAAAGGTGGAGGTTCAAAACTTTTTGGACAGTTGTCTTTTTAACAGGAAAGTGTACAAGGCTTTGATTTTCTGTGCATCCAAACCCCACCTTAGCTAGAGAAATTAGGGACGAACGCTCATCTAAGCTCGGCAGATCTAATTCGCAAGTAAGATATAGTGATAATTAAAACTTAAGGGACACTCATTAACTTAGTGCTCAAGGCACAAGAACTGGTGGTATTCCTGCTATCATGCAGCTTCTCAGTCAGAGCGCTCTCTGTTTGCTTTTCTTTCTGAAAGAATTATGCTCATGCCTACTCCACAGGCTCTGGACTCAGTTTTGTTTCAGACTTAATTTCCAGTTAAAAGTCTTCTAATACATATCCAGTTTCCTTGTGCCTCTTTGCTCCATGTGCATGCATTCAGAAGATCCTTTGGGAGCATCACATTTTGTGTGATGGATAAGCTCTAGTGCTTAATTCTTGGTTGTGGATTCTATACCTCTGTTATGTCTAAGGCTTGTAAGAAGGAAAAAGAAACTAAGGGGGGAAAAAAACCAAACCAGTGGTTAAGCACAGCTTTAATGGGAGAGAAATGGCTAGCGTGAGCTGACTCTCAAAATATTGTCTCCATCTCACCATCAGCAGGGAGAAGGACAATGAGAATTTCCTCTCTAGTTGCACATGATTTCTCATCAACAGTTTCAATATTCTTAGTTCAGGGTTTGATTCTGAGTTGTTTAGCTTTGGACTTCTTAAACTTTGGATTAGATTTTCTTTTCATTGAACTGCATTGACATGTGTTTCCATTGCTGTACAATTCTGTTATGTACCTCGTCTCCACTTCTGTATAAACAGTGTGTTCTTAAATTCATATCTGAAGGGATTATCAAAAGCATCCATTTGGTGACTGAAAGACTTTTGTATTTTAGACTTGTCTTTAGAAATTAATGAACTACAGCATGTGAAATTCCACACTTAGGACACCAAACAGAAGTTTCTAAAATATCACTATTTCAGGTTATTACAGTGTTGTCAGTCTATGTAGCTATTTTGGGGGTGGAAGTTTTAAAACAATGAATGGATTTTAGTTTAGCAAAGTATTTATTGCACTGTGATCAATAAGATGAAAAGAATTTTAATGCATGTTTAGATTTCCAATGAAAAATTGTTGCAACTTTGAAATGTAGAACAGAAATTAGTAGGGCTTCATTCTTTTACATGACATGTGTACCCATTGCAAACATACGTAAGTGAAAATCTATCCATTTTCACCACATACGTCTTTATATACTGCCATGCTTGGTGGTTACTGCATCATTTTTTCACTAGGAAAAGTGGCATATGTAATTGTAGGGGAAGGCACAATTACAAATTGCATGCAATTACATCCAAACAAGTAAACAAAATAAAACTGCATTCAGCAAGCTAAGGAATCGCTGAAAGCCTTTTAATGGAGATGCCAAAGATGAGTTTTTGCAGCTCTACAATTTGCCAGTCAAACTGTTGTCATTTAGGAGAACTTCCCCACAGAAGTTCAGAGTAGAGTAAATGATTGGCAAATTGTCCTTCTAAATTATTATATACTCTTCTGATTGGTTTTCCCCTATTATTCTTTGACAAGACCTTAATATTTTCAATGTTGAGAACTCACGTATTTTTCTTTACAACTGAACTTTCCTATTCTGCCTATGTCATGAAGTGAGACACACTGACTGTGAGGGGCACATCTCAGGAAATCAGTAATATTTTGAAGGTGTGATTGTAATAAAAAAGCTTTATGAGTTTTTAAAAGATTGTGCAACAGAGGATGAATACTGTGTCTATGTTGTTCAGAAGTTTATCACTGAAATATGTTCTATCTTTGAATCTAAATCAACGGGCAAAGTAAACAAAGCTGCAGAGATAAGGTCATGTTCTCAGCTATAGACAGATCCTGTTCTCAAGAAATTAAATTTTGGTTGTAACCAAGAGCTAAGAATTTTTGTTGCCTTGTATGTAGTTAACGGAACTTCTGATGCCTTCTCATGAAAAGGGACAGATTCCCACATAGGGTACTTTTAATCTTTCAAAAACTGCTAAACCTGAAAGTTATTGAGAGATTTGGATAAAAGGGAGGTCTGGCATAGGGTTCTTCCATATTCCTTTAACACAAGAGAATAATTTAAAAAGTGTTTTTCAGCCTTTGCAGACAGATTATTTTATGATATCATGGAGTGAATTCCACAGCTGCATCCTCTTGACAAATAATCCTCCCTTTCCATCAACAGCATACTTCAAGATAATTGGCTGAAATATTCTTAGCAAATAATTATTTGACCAATTAAAGCTGTTAGTCTGTGGAGTAATGAACTTTGAATAGTTTTTTTAATTCCTGCATTTTTACAAATGGAGGGAAGATAACATTTGTTGAACAAATAATTTCTTTTGAAAGCACTGAAAAGATGCAAAAGTTTTTCTTTCTGCAAAGAGTTGTGGAAACCAAATGCTCTTCAGATTGATGCTTAGCGGAAAAAGGCAGTAAAATGAGAGGTGAATACTGACGTATCAAATTTATACAATTTCTTTTAGACAAGGTTTTTGAACCCTTTTCTAGCATATTTACACAGAACCATATAGTAAAAGGTTATCTCCAGAAGTCAAGACCTACATACAAGGGCCTACCCTGTTCTGTAAAGAATTTTCAGTGGAACTCTTATTATGTTCAAGCTACTTTAACATATTATTCAATTAAATGACACATCAAATAGAAACTCCATATGGCATATTTCTCCTGCACCTGTGTAACAAATAATCAAGCAGTTTATATCAATATCACATTAACAGTCTATGTTCAAGCTATGGAGCATGTCACCAACTCACTGCTTTGTCAGCTTGGAAGAAACCGGCAATGGAGGCTCTTTGAGATAGAACATCTTTAAAAGCACCTTGTAGTTGGACAGTAATAGTTTCATACTTGAAATATTTTCCTTGATGACATTTAAGCTGCTTGGGTGAGCTACTGAAATGACAGATTAAAAATGCTATTGAAAGCTAAGAGAAAAAAAAATAAAGGAGCAAGTAGGAAGTATGGGAAGAAAACCTGCTTGCTTTTTGTATATTGAAGGAGAAAGCAGATAACTAATAATGGAGGTGGAAAAAACAAACAAAAAAACAAAAACCCACCCCACATTAAATCTAAGTGTAGATGCCAAAATAGGAATATATGAAAAATAAGGTAGTGGACAAAGGGGTATTAGCAAAAGCAGCAGGAGCTAAACACTCAAGTCAAAGTATTTTAAGTGCAAGAGTGGAAAAAGTAGCTGGAAGCACAGCATTTATCAGACTGAAATAATGGCACACTTGCACCATTGCATTCTGAAGTAATTCACCTGTGGGACAGAAAAATACCTTGTTTTGAAATCGGATGGAAATTAAGATGCAGCACTGTCTCCTAGGTTCTTATTTAGGTAAGTATTTTTGACAACTGCCAATGTCAGGAAAAGCTTCCTGTCTTAGGGTCTGCAACTTGTGTTAAGCAAATAAAGCAAGAAGCAAGACTGTGAATCTTGTGGCAGTGTGTACATGGACATGGATTGGAGTTATCTCTTACTATCTGGCTAGTCTGCAGAGAAGTTCCTTAGATCTCAGTAGTATGAACTTAATTGAAACTAAAGGTGGTTAAAAATTCAAATGTGTCAGAGAGTACAGATTTAAAATCAACATGCACTTAAAAATACCATTCAAAACCTCACCTCGTTACTTGTTCACATTAAATGATTGAGCTTAAAATGTTAAGGAAAAAAAAGTTTCTATTTGATTTCTGTGTAACTTGCCGATTCCTGAAAACTGAAATTGTTCACCAGTTTGTCCCCCAAAACCATCTAGATGAATCCCAGCATTGATTCTTCTAAGTTACAAATTTGCCCACTTCTAAAGTATTCTGCAGCATTCAGTCTGACTGCATACTGTCCTGCCACGGGAATTGTGAAGATCAGCATGACATGTCACGTGCACAAGTTCAGTTAAGATTTTAGCTTATCCAGCATGATACTGAAGCGGTTCCCCTCAGGTGTCCCTCTGCCTGCATCCTCATACTGGCATTAGGTCGCATTTGACCTCTCTGGGAGCTGACATGTCATGCTGTGGTGAGGACAAGAATTCAGCTTTACAAAATTTGTTTTCCCTGTATTAGTTTTCTGCTTGTTTTGCTCAGTGGAGACGGCAATGATTTGCCTCACGACCAGGCTCTGTCTACATTAATGTTTTAGATCAGCTCAGGGATGTGCAATTCTTACATGAATAAAGGAGATATTCCAGTCCCCTGAACAAATTTCATTAATTCCATATTAGCAGTTTTTCAATACCAGTTCTTTCTATACTGGCAAGCTGGTATCCTTCTCACATCTATTTAAATAGAGAGACCATGTTGAAATGGTGCAAATTTTCTTAGTTCCTGAAGTTAATGGTCTTTTGTGGTTATATAGGATAAGTTGTAGAAAACTTGGAGGAAGGAAGCAGAGGTGCAAGCATGATAGAGATATTTTTCTGTCTTTCTTTTCTTTTTGTTAATCTGAAGAGTAGTGCACAGCATCTTTCTTCAGTCTCAATCTCAAGGTTGGTGTTGAACTGATGTTGTTCCTGTTGTAGGACTACAGAATGAACAAAAAACAGCACAGGAAAGTTTGAAAGCCAATTAATCTAGCAACTCAATCTTTCCTTCAGTCAGTGCTCAGAGGCTGCAGCTTTAATTAGAACTGCAAGTAACCTTGTTTTGATCTTCAGTTTAAGGAAAAATGTCATTATATATCAGCAGTTAGACCAAAGCAAATATTGCAAAAGGTTATTTGCTAGTCCAAGTTGGAAGAAAATCCATGTTTTGGGGGTTTGTTTGCTTTTTAGTGTGGTTGTGGGTGGTTTTGTTTGTTTGTTTGTTTGTGGGTTTTTTTGTGTGTGTGTGGTGTTTTTTTTGGTGAGTTTTGTTTGTTTGCTTTTTAATTCATGGGGCCCTTTATTTTCTCTGTGAAATCTTAAAAAAAATGCACTTTTATTTACAAAATTGTGCAAAAGAGATGATACCTACACATCTGTGAACTGATGTTCATAGCTGGCTTGATTGAAGAGAGATCAAAGCAGGGAAGGAATGTTGCTGGAATTCAGAAACTAATTGTACAGCACCATGAGATACATAAACAGTCAAATGGCTTGTAAGAAATTTATAATGGCACGTTTATTGCATAAGTTTTTTATCTGTTTTTGAATAATGGCTAAACATGATCATTTCTAAAAGGGTAAAAGGTTCTCTATATCTCCTGGATACTTTGTTCAGTGGAAAGAAATAGTCCCCTCATTGTCTATCAATTGTTCCTAGTTGAAAAGCAGACATAATGTACTTTTATTCTAATGGGGTAGGTAATCTTTACTTGCATTTATTTTATAGCCTTGTAATTACCTTGATTTCTGTGAACTTAGTCTGATGTATGTTGCTATCAATAAATAAAGGAAAAATATTAACTAATATAGCTATGCAATCTCTACGTAATTATATAGGTGTTTGCTATATCAGCCTTCTAGATTCATACTTGAATGTCTGGATTAAAGAACACCAGTGCTTACAAAAGGCTTAGAGAATCTGAATAGCTTCAAAAAGAAATTAAAAAAAAAAATAAATTATGGGTCTCAAATAAATTGCTCAAAAATGTATTGTGTGCACTTAGTATGTAGTCGATTATGCATGATCTTGCATGCAATTTTTGCTTTTCCCATATATTTGATTACTTGAATTTAAGAACTCATATACTGTCTCTCCATCAACATATCCTTGAGACCCTAATATAATGTTTTGAAATTAAAGTCCCATTGGTTTTGTTAAATGGAACCAAATGTGTGCTTCAGAAAAATGAGAAGGTCATATCAATATTGACATCTCTTTCTGGAATTCAGGGACTTGAATGAAAATCATATTGAAATCATGTTCCAAACTTCATTTGAAGATTTTATTTAAATAAAACTTTCATATTTTTCTATTAATGTTTCTTGATGACTTGTATAAGCATTTCTGGGGAATTACAGGGTGCCATAGTATGGTAAACTTCTTTTATTTGAAGCAAATTTTAGTCTAGAGAAGTGGAGGCCGAGAGGAGACCTTATGGCTCTCTACAACTACCTAAAAGGTTGTAGTGAGGCTGGTGGTGGTCTCTCCTTCCAAATTACTAATGATAGGACAAGAGGAAGTGGCCTCAAGTTGCATCAGGAGAGGTTTAGATTGGATATTAGAAAGAAATTCTTTACTGAGAGTGGTTGGGCAATGGAACAGGCTGCCCAGGGAGGTGGTGGAGTCACCATCCCTGGAGGCGTTTAAAAAAATGAGTAGCTGCAGCACTTGAGGCTATGGGCTAGTGGTTAGGGAGATGTTGGAATGAAGGTTGGACTTGATGATCCTAGAGGTCCTTTCCAAGTATAACAATTCTATGATTCTAAGTGGTGACTGTGAAGATGGTCACTTGTGGCTACAAAGATGATGGAGACTCCCTTTTTACAAGGATTCACATGGAAAAGATATGGGGTAATGGGTGCAAGTTACTCCTTGGGGTTTCCAATTGGATATGAAGTTTTTTTTTTTCCACATCAAGGACAATCAAACTTTGGAATAATCTCCCCAAGGAACTGGTGGATCCTGCAACACTGGACACTTTTAAGATGTAGTTGGTCAGGTTGATGGGCTGTCTTTTCTATACTGTGCTTTTGCCAAGAAAGGTTGGCCCAGATGATCCTTGAGGTCCCTTCTAACCTGGTATTCTAGGATACTCTGGTTTCATGTGTGAGGTTAATAGAGGGGGTTAAGTTACATAAAGATTATGACAGAGTACCTGCTAGTTGCACGTACTAGACAATTAGCAGCAACTTTTAAAGGCATGAGGTTCTGTGTTAAGGTTCTGTGTGAGCTTCTCTAGTCTATGTGCTCCAAGGGTGTACGTGAACAATGAGTCCAGTAGCTAGGTATGTTGTTTCAACCTGGGAATTGGTCATTTTTAAACCTCTTATAAATAGTTCTGAGTAAATGACATAATTGATCAAGCCATCATGCACGTGGCACATGCAAGATTCTCAGCCTGGACTTCACTTCCTGATGGCCATCCATTCCATCTCCCTATATTATGTCTGAGCTTGTATGTGACAGTGTTTCTTTGGGGTGAATAATCAGTGTTGTACGTATTGCAAGTTTTGTGCTCTTAATGTAGTGGTATTACTGAGACCTGCATGTGAAGTTTCATGCTTCTGTATTTTAGTGAAATAATTACCTGTCTCAGAAATAATGTTATTGACAAGCACATCATCAGCTGGTATGTGAAACCCTGGATGCTGGCATCAGACCTGCATCAGATTCTTGTTCAGGTTTTTTTACTGTATTTTGTTGTTGTTTCTTCCTCTTGCTGCCACCATGGCTTTTTTGAATTTTTCATCTGATTTTTATTTTTATTGTTGTTTTTCCCAGCTAGTAATGTTTGTCATTTGATTACATTCCCTACTTGCTCAGATTAAGCATTTTGCTCACTTCAACCAGGTGTGTCTATAACAAAAAGATGAACAAAAGAAGTTGCAGACACCCGAGGAGTGGCTTTTGCTGAGTGAATATAAAACAGTTTTCAGAAAAGTTTGCTCTAAGTTGGTAGCGCTTTATTAAAGGGTCAGGAACATAAAAGCAGCTGTTGCTCTTGAAGACATCTCCACTGAAAGACATATCAAACCCTGTGCTCTCAAAGCTTTTTTCTGTTATAAATGTAATTACTGTTCATCCTCCCTGTTCTTGCTGTTTGTGGCCTTCTTAAAAGGAATACACATACTTTAATTTGTATCTTTTTACTGACATTTTCCCTTTCCTTTTTTGAAGTCTGTCTCTGTCACTGTAAAATGGTGTTTTCACATGCTTTCTGTACACCTCATCTAATGCAGAAAGAGAAAAATCAATGATGGGTATACATCTCTATTTACTCTGTGCTCTCTCTTCCTTTCATAATGTCAGTTCTTCCGACACAAATTCAGATAATGTAACAAATAAGCAAAATATCCCATCTATCTATCTACCTGCCTGCGTTCCAATCTGCCCACTTATTTATCTTCCTACGTACTACTTCCACCTTGTAGTTTGCAAGGATTAACATCTGGATTGCTCATTTCCTAGGGGATGAAGTGGAGTTTTAATAAAATTAGGATAACGGACTCAATAAGAATCAAATCTTGTAGCTCTGGGAGTATTTGGGATAATTTTGAATTACTAAAAAGTTTGATAAAATTCAGCTTACCTACAGACTTCATCTGTGTGATTTGAGTTTATCTTTCTTGTTTGTTGGTGACAGCATAGCTTTTGGACCTTTTTCTCCTTTGCCCTTTCATTTAAGGTCGCTTTTGTATTAAGCACCAAAACAGGCTGTGCTTACCTAAAGAATAAATGTCAGTGACCTCAGGTGAACTGAGGAACTTGGTCTTTTGAGATTCTATCTGTTCAGAAGCTCACCGAAGCTCTACAAAAGACCGATTACAGTCGGATCTCACAATCATTTGGTTATATCAACAACTGCCCTCAGATCAAGGGTGACAGAGAGATCTCTAACTGTATGGAAAGATATGTCAAGTCACGCAAGCAGTCTTACTAGTTGTTGAACTGGGAAGTTCAACAATAAGTTGTAAATCACATTAGGTCAAGGGATATAAAAATGTGAGAAGGCCCAGGGAAAGCTAGTTCAAAAATGTTGGAAAACAGATAAAAAAGCATTTGTAAAAGACTCAGTTCCTTCAAAGTATCAATAAATATAAAGGCATTTGGATTTTATCCTGTAATTAATGCAGCTGCCTGTGACAATGCAGCTTTCAAACAAGAGGTCTGGCTTTAGAAATTTTCATCTGAGAGATTGAACTAGTGGTTTACAGCATTACTACCAGAAAAAAAAAAAAGATATGGGTTTGAAGGACAGTATGCTCAGCTGCATAGGAGACGCAAGATTCAAGTGGGATAATCCATTTCTATAACATGCAGTGCACTGTTGTGTTCCAGGATGAACACGATCAAACTTTGCCATGCTCAAGGCATGTCTGAGATGGTGATGAATTCCCAGCATGACCACAGTACTGGATTTTGGTCCTATCAAGTTCCTTTAAAATAAAACATATCAGTAGTCATAGTGCCTGCAAAATTGCATACAGGAGGAGGAAGGAGATTAATTGCCTACAGCTTTCTACTGGGAAGCTCTTAGAAGACATGAGAATTAAGGTGTTTGGTTGCCAACTCTGTGAGTACTTCTGTGACTCTGCCTGTAACTTTCAAATAGTCTTTGATGGGGAGAACTATCCTTCTCTAAAACCCAGAGGGAGATAGAAAAAAATATATTGTTTTAAGTCATTTTCAAAACTTCGAAGAAAGAAAAACAAACCAAAAAAAACCTTACTCCTTTCTTTATGAGGCAGTTTTGCCAAGTTCAATGCAGGCATAAAATCAATTTCTCCCCATTGAAAACTGCTTTTCATGTCACTGAATAGTAGGAACATATGCATGATGGGCTCAGGGGTGGAGTTCTCTGTCAAGGCTGAAATAAATCTTGCTGCATCGCTTGGTCTTGGTCTAAAAGCTTCCTAAATGAGGATGCTACTCATAGTTCATATTACAAGCAGTGGAAGCAGAAGGTTCTAAACCCTTATGAAAATAGTTTGTTTTCTTTGGTTCATGTGCATGTTATATTAAAAAAAAAAAAATTGTTTTAAGACAATGATTTCCTGCAAATGTAAGTAAATATGGTTATAAACCAGGAAAGACTTAGTGTAAAAACATAGAGAGCCAAACGATGAATGCAGCAATAATAACCAACTTCTTCTGTAAGTATTTATCTGTCTGTGGCATAAGTCCAGCACAAACCAGATGGCATCTGAAATGCTCAACAATTTAAGCTACAGGCTGAAGAAGTCTCAGCTTACCCATTAAAAACAAAGCAAAACAAAATTATTTTACTTACTGATCTTACTGGTATTATCTAAGAGCTACAGTAAGGGACAATACAGACACTCAGGGTATGGTCTCAAAAATATGAACTGGTTCAAGACAGAGTGTTACATTTTTATGTTAAGAGTTTACTGGTTGTACTGGAGTATAGGGACTTGGTGTGTAAACATGAAATGCTGAATGTTGAAATGGATACGCTGCATGGACAGCATAAACTTCCTCAAAACCAGTTAATTAAGACTATGATCTTTAAGAACACGGAATAATCCAGTGGCTAGAGTATTCATTAAAGATGTGGAAAATTCAAGTTCAAATGTAATTTCCACTTCAGTTGAGAAATCTTAACTAGATTCTGGGGATCATTTAAAAAAAAAACCAACAAAACCAAACCATAATCCATTTTCTTCTTTTTCACTCCCATTTGAAAACAATAATAATAATAAAAAAAGCAACCTGTAGCAAAACAGCTAATGAAGATTAGGAATTGAAAACCTAGGATAATTCTCAATTAAAACAAACAAGCAATCAAACAAACAAAACCAAAAAAAAAAGAAAAACAGATAAATGCATCAACCTGTATAAATGACTAAAGGGTCATTCAAAAGTCTGCCTGCATTTTGTCACAAAAATCATCTTTGCCTTTACTGTGATCTGTTGGGAAAACTACTTCTCTAGAAGATGAGAGAAAGATGGTAAACTGTACAGTCGCCTTGAAATTGCTGTGGCACAGGGACTAACTGAAGCTGATGAAAACAAAGATGCAAAAGTGTTCGGAAAAATGAAATCTTGGTGGCAAGTGGAGTTTTACAAGTGGGATGAAATAGGAAGTCTGAAAAAACCTTAATAGTGTGCGGTTGGTGGACTAAGAAGACTGCAACACCATTGTGAATATGCATCAAGAGGAAAAAAAATGTATTTAGTTAATGTTTAGATTTCTCTCTTCAGATATAAAAGGACGCTAATTGTATAATTTGCAGTTCAAGTTCAGAAAGGGAAGAGATTTGCTGTAAAGTAAAAATCATGCTATGAAATAGCTGTGCAGCAGTGAAATTGGAAGATCTGCACAGTAGGTGAAGCATGAATCCCATTACCTCCATGGCACAGTCACTCTGAAAGCAAAGCTCAATGTATGCTCCCCAAAACCTGTGTAAAAGTTAAACCGTGAAACAGGGAAGAGGATGCTCTATACAGCAATTAGCCATCAAATAATGGAACGCCTCTGAAAAAGTAGCTGAATGATGAACAAAATTTTGTGCCTGTCTTGAAATCCATTTGTTAAATCAGTTAAAATCCTGGCAGTGGATGTACAGAATTTCAATAGTCTGATAAACTGATTCTGTGGATGTAAAATTTAAACTGAATTATTCATTGAGAACAAAGGATTCTGGGAAACTCTGACTGTGTCAGATTTTAAGTATCTAAAAGTTAGGTTTCTGCTTTTTTAGGCACCTAAGTTTGTAGACTTCATTGCTTAGAAACCATGGCAATTTCTCTCAGAGCTTAACTAGGAACTAAAGAACTTAACTTAGACCTCTGATTGAAGATCTTTCAGGTAACAGTTATTTGTGTCTTCGTACCAGTAAATATACCAGGGAAACAATGCAAGAACTGGTGAGGTTTTGGTACTTCTATGGAGCTCTAAAAACCTCTTGTTTATCTTCCTACATATAAAGGTACTTCCATGTTAGTGACTAAAGTATCCACTTATGTAATTGTAGACACACAGATAAATTTCTTTAATAAATAGATATGGAAGACCTTATTCTTTCAGCTCATTTAAATTATGGTAGAAACTCTTACTCTCAATCAAAGCTTTCTTACTCTCAATCAAAGCTTTTTAGCAAACTTTGTAAGTCTTGAAGAAGTGCACAAAAACTGTTACAGATCTTTAGGTGTTTTGATTTTTTTTTTCTTCCCCCACTAGCTGAACGCATCTGTTACCTAATTTATTGACTCTAATCTTATACTTCTGAAGTTACTTTGGCTATGCAGATATTTCTTTTTATTTTATTTTGTCTTTGATAACTAACTGATGAATTCTGTAGCTACTCTGAAGGCTGTGTGAGGGGGAGAAACTTTTAAAACTAATATTCACATGAGCGCAGCCTAGAGTTGCTTTATGAAAGTAAATAGGAAAAGTACTTCTGTTTAAAATAAAGTCCTTGAAATTTATTTGGGTACTGGTTCATAGGCCAGGAGGTTTACTTGTTACTGTTGTTCTGATAAAAGAGAATTACCTTGAAGCAAATTTGATTCCAGCAAAGTGGAGGAATAAGTTTCCAAAGAACAGATGTGAAAAGTAGGTGATATATTTGCAAGGAAAAATGGGGCCAATATTTTAATAATGTAATCTCAACTTCAGTACCTTTCTTTTAATGTGTAAAGTAAATGCACCGGGCTAAAACCAGTGACTGTTGGAGAAGGGAAAGTGACCAGTAGAAAATGAGTTAGGACTGAAGAAGCACTTAGAAGTGGTGGGGTTTTTTTAAATAAAAATTCAAAAAACAAAGACCACCGGGAGGCAGAGATAACTAAAGATGGGAGAAAGGTCCCCCAAACAGCATATTGAATTTTTCTTCACCATAAAAGCATCCACAGGACAATAGCAGAGAGAAAGGGAAGCATCACTCTTCAAGTATTTGTTGTAGTTAAGAGGTCTAGAGGCTGAGACCGCTCTTCATCGTGTGGGCTTCTCTTTTCTAATCACCTCGAGAATGGGGAAAAAAGGAAAAAGCTTCTGTGAGAAAGTGCAAGAATAAATTTAGATTTAAAATACTTCCCTCCAAGTCCATTGTTTACTTACACTCTATAAATGAGACGTACAGGTCAAAGATCGGGGGGAAAAAAAAATTCCTACGTTCTTTAAAAACTTGAAAGAAATTTCAATAGCACAAGAATGAAACATGATTTTTGAAACAGGAGAGTGAGGATGAAAAGTCATAACAGCTACTGATCTTGGATTTAGAAGGGCATCAAAAAATTCTCACAAAATGGGCAAATCAACCTCCACAAATTGTCAGCAAAACAAACGCTATCAGATTTGGTCTCTGATTTCAGTTAGAGAACAAATGCAGGTTTCACTAGGGAGAAGTTCTGATGTTTTTCTTTTTTAAGCAAGATTTAACAAGGCAAAAATGGGTAGTTTGGCACAATGTTGGATCCCTACAGGCTTTATACGAAAATATTATGCACGTTCAAAGAGCCTACTGCTGCGGAGTATTTGTGCAGCAAATGGACAGCTCTCAAAAAGAAAACTGGTAATGTACCTGCCTCTTTTTTCCAGTAAAACACACAAAAAAAGGCAATAGAAATTCTTCAGTCTACTAGCAATTTCCATCCTTCTTAACCTGCATTTCAGGTCCTTGGCTAGGAAATAAGAAACAACATTGAACCTCCTCTTTGCCTTGGGGCTGGAAGAACCAACATTTGTAGAGTTGAAGCACTGAAAGCCCAGGTTGATTCCAGCTGGAGTTAATGATGAAGGTAAATTGAAGGAATTTAAAGTTTTGGTTTGGTTTTGGTTTTTTTTTTTTGTTTTTTTTTTTTTTGGTGGCAGCTGAGCTAACATCACTACCACAATGCTTCACTGGGCTATGAAGATGCCTCTGTTTTGAACTATCTACATACTGTCTCTTGGAAGATGAATTGGATATTGCTCATCAAGCTTAGTGGATTTTCCCATCTCAATATTGTTTAGTTGTACAAATTTCAGCTAATTTGTCTTCATGTTCCTTAACACGCTCTGGATCTAGACCCAGGAATTTGAAGGTGTAGGAGGTAACGTAAAGGCAGAAAATTAAATGTTTGCAAAATACTTGAAAATATCTGTGAACACCATTGGTTGCTTTACTTAGGAAGGAATTAGGAGATGATGAGGTGTTAAGAAACTGAACATTAAAAAAGTATGAACGTGCAATACCTAAAATCCCATCCTGTTCTTACGGAAGTTGCTTAAGGTTAATAGGAGTTGAGCATGGATGAAAGCTAAGCAGTGCTAAGAAAAGGAACACAATTATGTTACTTTTTAGGTCCTAACCCAGAAATACACAGCACAAAGGCAAACTATTGAGATGAATTGGATAACATTGTCTGCAGCTGTCTGTAAATGGAAGTCTTTAAATATACATCCTAAACGTCCTTAGGATTGTATTCAGGTAAAATATGAATATTACAATCCTTTCTTTCTCAGCTGCTTTCATCAGAAGAAGTTATTTTTGTGCTTTGCCAAATGCCAGAGCAAAGAAGGATAGCTTCAGTAACCACAAAAAGAATTTCTTTAAATTATATTAAAGTAAATGAACTATTTCTCCCATAAACTGACTGTAAAGAGTGTAAATAATTCTGACAACATTCAAACTCGTCCATGCATCTTCTGCAGTTATCAGATAGATACTTTCTGTCATTCTTTAGTCAAGCATTCTGGACTTTCTTTTAAAAACAACAAACTAGTACCCCAGCAATATCTGTTATGTACTGTCACTTTCCTGGAAATTTTCCACTTTTGAGTAGGGACATTTATTGTTCACTTCAAATAAAAAGATACTTAAATTGCAGCACTTACTCTGAGCTGCAGTAAGCCTATCCATTTTCTAGGTACTGCTCACTGTCAGCAAGAAACACTGAATGCTGACTCACTAGTAGTATTTAGTAACCACATCTTAAATATTTGGATTTTCGTTTTGTTTGTGTGTTGTTTTTTTAATTATTTATTTATTATTAAATATAATAGAACAATAATCAGTTGATGCCATTAATGTCACTGCTGTTATTGAAGGGCAGGTTTCTGTGGCCACAAATGGAAAGCTCAGAATTGTAGCTGAAAATCCTAAGCTCGTGCTAGAAAATTCATGCATACCTAAATGGCCTCGGTCTATATTGCTAACAGTAAATTGATGGGAAGGGTAATATTGCTCTACTCAACATTTGGTAAAGGTTGGATGTTTGTTTATTTATTTTTAATAATTGCAGGGACAATTGTATGCTTTCCCTCTCTAAATCTGAAAAGATTTATTTATAGATCTGTACAAGATCTTTAGATTGTTTGCTAAATACAGATCCAGTCTTAAATAATGTTTTTTCTATACTGAATTTTCCAGTAACTGTTGAGTCACAGTGTGCTAGAATGAGACAGTAAAAAAAGTTATAGACAGAAACTCCACTTTTATTTTGACAGAGTAGCATGTTCTGAAGTTTGGAATACTATATATAAAACCAGCATAATATACATCTTGTTTATAAACCATTTTGACACTTCTTGAGTTTGATGCTTGAAAACATTACAACTATTCACCCAAATATGTTTTTAAATCTTGATTCTTGACAGTTAAAGCCCAATATTGGGGCAAATGCTTTTAAAAGCTTTCATAAGTCCAGCTCAGTACACTCTGTTGTGATTAACTGGAAATCTTTTCTGTACTAGTCCTTTTGTGAAGCAGATTAAATACTTCCAATAAACTGTTTTTATGACTGTTAAAAATGCAAGCGTATCTTCGTTTCTCTTTTCAACAAACTAATTTTGCTTAAGTAGTCTATCACCGTAAATTTCTAGTACAGACACGTAAAAGCTTTCAAAAAATAGTATACGTAGATGTTAAGACAAATTGTGTTCTGTGTCCATTTTACTTCGTAATATTTTACCATTTCATGTAGATTTATGTGGAAAAGGTTTGATTTTATTTCATAATTTAATAACAGGAAGTTAGAGAGTTTTTTCATTCTCATAGATTGTAAACCTAGGCTTTTAATAATGGCTTGGATCCATGAAAATATATTGTTATATAGAACAAGAAGTTGTGTTCTCCTTGTGGAGTATAATTTTTAAAGACTTTTCCATGACACACCTTCCCACTAGACTTGGACAAGTACCAAAAAAGGTTGGATTATTTAATGAGCACTGTCTCAATCTCCCTTTGTTGGAAGTGATTTCCCTAGTCACAAATGGTGAATCTTGTGTTTTAAGAACACTACTGAAGACAAGATCATAAAATCATAGGACAGTTTAGGTTAAAGGTCATGTGGTCCAACCCCTCTGCACTGAGCAAGAGCATCTTCAACTAGAACAGGTTGCTCAACCATCTACTATTATGAAGTCAAAATGAAGTACAAAACCTAACTACTTCTCTTTCCTCATTTAAGCTCCTTCTTGGGAGTAGGTGACTTTCTTCTCTCTCTCCAATACTCCCTGCAGCGTGCCTTGCCAGGTAGGAAAGCCTCAAGCAAGTTACACATGAGACTTTCATGAGTTGCTCTTACTCACATTCTAGTGATTATTCACATAGCAGGTCTTGGTTGGGTTTTTCACGTTGCAATTATATCATTACCTCTAAAAGCATTGTTGCTTTTAGAAACAATGCTTCAAGATACAGGAAAAGATGAAAAGCTGAAAAAGTTTTGGATTATTGTCTTCCAGTGTTCAGTTGCTATTAGCACTTAGTTATTGCTACTCACTTCCCTTTGCCTTTACCAAAATCCCTATGTTCCTGGACCCCCTTTCCTCTTGAGTCTTCTGATGTGTTCAGCTCTTCTATGACATGGTGGAAAGCTTAAAATACATAGGCAATAAATATTCTAAATGTTCCATTCTGAAAAAAATTGCTATTGCCTGATGAGGAATAAAAAGTCTTTGCAGCTCTCCTTGGGGACCAGAACTCAACAGGCTAATAATATTTATTTTCCTCTGTCTGTCCTCTGTGTTTAACATGAAATTGTTCTTGCTTCTTCAGACTGACCAGATGTTAATGCCCCCTTCTATCTCCCTTCTATTACAAGCCAGGCACAAGCTCCTGGAAATTCTAGTGTGTTGGACTATTATTTCAGTGGTGAGCTACCAATTTTTGTTTCAGACAACATTATTATACAGAATTACACTGAAGCTGACGTTTTAAAGCCTTGCTTTGGATAAACCTTGAGCACTTCATCTCTTTAAAATCTTGCCCGTGTGCCAACAGAATCCTCTGAGAGCTGCTGAACAGGTGGATAAGGATCGTGTCTCTAGGTGTTTGTATTCAATAGAAGCTGAGCTGACCTGGCCTTGAGTTCAGCAAAATTTTGTTTCAAAGGGAATGAAGCTGAATGAGCTGGAACTTTCCCATGAATTTCATTAGTACATGTCCAATAATGGCAGAAGATCTGTCTTGAAAGGGCTAGAGAGTGTTGCCTTGTTCACTAAGATTTACCGCGTTTGCGTCTAACATGGGTTCTTTGTCTGCTTCCGCCGTGCTGTTATCTGAAGCCACTTTGGGCTTTGTATTGTGAAAAAGATTCAGGCAAGGCTGAATCCTATTAAATAATACCTCTTTAGAATTATTTGAGGAGTACAAAAATGGGGAGGGAAGGATATTTTATTTTGTAGCCGGTAAACATGTGAAACTAATTTTCTCTCTGACTTGTAGTAGCTATCACACTGCAAAGCCTTTTAGAAGTCTTTGAGAACTGCAAATTTAACATTTCCTAGAAGTACTATAGGATTTTTTTACCAGCTCTTCTAAATTTTTGTCCATATGAGTTTTGGTACATCTGTGATTGTTTCTAAGGAAGCAAGGACATGAGTATTTTATGAGAGCTGGATAGTACACTTTGATATACACTACCATATATATTCTGTTTTGTTTAAATTAAAGGCATTCCAAGTTAGTTTATAGTTATAGGCCAATACTGAATCAATAGGACCCTCAGTGTCTATACAATATGAAGCCCTGTAATTTTTACCTTTTTGACATAGCATATACTCCAACAAACCTGATTAAATCTTTTATACTGTAAAATTTTGTACATAGAACAATTAAAATTGCTTCTTATTTCAGTGTGTGACTCCATAAGAAGAAAGAAGTCACACAATTTATTTTATTTAGATGAAATTTACATTTATATGTCTGTGTACAAAATAAAAATGAATAACTTTATGATTGCAAACTACCTAGCTCAGTTTAAAAATGCATGAGATGTATTTCTAAGTTACTGCAGTACAGCTGAATTAAACATATAAGATAATCTTTAAAATGAATAAGTAATGCAGATTTAATAACATTTTTTAATAAAAAAAAAAAAAAAAAAAAGCTGAAATACTTGGAAAATGTTGGCCCTCTAAGCTAAATTTCCATGTGGTTATAGAACACGGTTATGTATTTTAATGGTAAATTTCTACCTACCCCAAAATCATAAATAACACATGCACATGGATCTAACATCATATACTAAAAAGTCTTAATGTATTGGAAATGAGATGGAAAATTCATTTTTTTTAATGTTTAAAATAAGAAGTTAAGGTACCAGTGATAAGTTTGTCCTTTCTTGTTTTTAAAACATTTATGCCTGATGTTATAAATCTCATCAAACACTGTGAAATTTCACAGTATTTGGGACTTGAGAACTCTTTCTTGGTTTGAATTCCAGTTTGACTGACATAAACATGAACAGAGTAAATTCTGTTTCAATCCATAGGCATTTCTGAGGTTGTGTGTAGGTGCATAAATGTTTGTAAGATGCAGGACGTTGAAGGATTTCCATCAAAATTTCCAGAGCTTTTTAAAGATATAATGTGGTAAATACCTCCTTCTGGTCCTGTATTTTAACAGAATTTCTGCTGTCTAATGAAGAGCCAAGCTGGAACACGATAGAATAGAATAGAAGTAGATGGATGATGTGTGTAAATATAGTCAAACATATTTTTATAATGTCTAGTAGAGCTGATGTGCTGTAGGCTGTCATATTGTGTATGGTCTCCAGAAATTCTAGCACACCACTCTATTGTTCTGTACGGAACAGCTACATGCATTTTTTCCACTGATATTTATACATTTTGGATATGTAAATATCTATAATGTAAGTGATGATGTGTTACACAATTAAAGTACCTAATACCAGCAATATTGTAAGTAATTAACACTTCTTTTGTTCAGCTCATTACCATTTTTCTCAAACTGAGACTCTTATTAGCAGCCCATTCTGTATTGTGCATAGACATCAAGTCATTATAACAGTTGACTTAAGACAGTCCTGAGTTGTGTGATGCTAATTAAGTAAAAATCTCCAAATTAAAAATAGGTTCCTTGTAACTAATGGGGAATGACCGTCTTCTTGAGATAAAATTCATTTTTTACTTCATTGATCATAAAGTATTGCTTTAATGTGTAGTAAATCATTAAAAAAATCCATTAACTAAGCTTCTCTGTGTCTGCAAGTACAAAGGATATTAATTATTTTTGCTTCCTGAAAAGAGAGAATTTTTTTTCTTCTCTTCTTACAGTATTCACTGACAAATGTTTGCAAATTCATTCTCAAAGAATAACCAGGGAATATAAATTTATGGTGGTTTTACTTACATGTAGGTACGTACAAGGACCTTCCTTTATATCCTGGTATATCTTACATGCAAGAGCTTAGTAAAAGCTCTAGCTTTTTAATTTTTAGGGACTGTAGCAAAGAACATAAATTCCCTCTCCTGTTGTCTATATGGTAAGTTTTACGGCTCAAGTTGAAGCTGCGGTCATTGAGCAAGTATATAAAAATACTAAAACTTGTTGACGCGTAACTATATTATGCTGGGCAGTTGTGATGGAAGATTATAATGGTGAAAATTGTTTTATTGTTGTTTTTAATCAAACAGCACTGGCACGCTAAGTTTTGAAGACAAGGCAGAGATTGGATTTTAAAGAAAATTTCATGCTATGTGTGTCCTCTTGTGGGTTCTTTGTTCTTCTTGCTTCCAAACACCAAACTGTTTTTTCTATGGCTAGATATTTTTATTAATATTTTCTGTCTACAAAGTGGTTGATTTTTTTTTTTTCCTGATAGTCCATGTGAGATAATGCATCTTCTTCCAGACTGTGCAGTTTTGAAAGGTCAAATTTTTCCACTGATGACAAATTCCAAGTATGAAATTTAGGAATATTTAAGAAAAATTGAGGGTTTGAAAACTGTGCAAGACCTATTTCTGATATTTATATTCACAACTGCAAGGTGTTATGGAACGGGGAATGGGAAAGTGGGATTGACCTTATTAACATGCTAGTAGGTCACACATGCTTGTTTTAAGGCATTATACATGTACATATGCATGGATTTACAGAGTCCATAAACCCAAGACTTAACAAGTCTGGGACAAGGAAAGTTGGTAACGTGTACAGAAAACACAAGTTTGCCAGCAACTAATGAAGCAGTAGAGAGAATAGGTTTTTACTTAAGCAATAGGCAAAAATTAAGATATTTACCATAATTTTAGTAAAAGCCAGAATTTTATAATCTGTTCTAGACGGATGGCAATGTCATAGAAATTTATGATATGCAAAGTACACGCTGTTGCCTTATTGCATATAGATGCAGCCCTGCTGCTGACATCAGTAGAGACATTTTCACTGACAGCTGAAAAAATCCAAGTGCAAATTAAAAAAAATCACATTGAAACATTCCTCTTTTGGACTTCAGGTCCTTGTCATTTCCTCTGTAAAGTACAGTTATATATCTGCATTACCCTCTCCCCTAAACTAATTTTCTTTCTGATACAGTGTGGCAGTCTTTAAGCACTCTATATTTATTAATTGAGTTATTACATTAATCTTCTGACACCATGTGCGAACTCTTTGGAAAGAATATTGGAACACAGCAGGCAACTCTAGCCTTGTTTCCTCTGTGCTTCTCTTTGCCTCTGCTATCATTTCTACTTTGCTTTTTTTCCTGTAGAGGCTGCAGAAAAGTTTGGCAGGTAAGGTTTGGTGTGTTCCCTTTGTGGCCCTTGATTTCTCTCATCAACCTTAAGCTTGTTTTTAAAAACAAGAAAAAAAAAAAATCTCATAATCTTGTTGTCATGCTCTTTGATCCAGAAATGGTTAAACTTCCAACTGTTCAGTGAAAAGTAACTCCAGTCTTGTAGAAGTGTTATATTAGATGGGGTTTGGCTGAGGAGGTGGCCTTTTCTCTCTTTGGCCAGGTGAATTTTCCATTTGAAGTAATTTTTGGATGCAAATTATCCAACTGCCTTTTAGGAGTCTTGGTGGATTTTGCTGTTACAAGCTGATTTCACTGTTTTCAATCCAATTACTTCCATGATTCTATAGCTTTAGTAGGTAGATTTCTGTTAGGCAACAGACACTTTAGTTCGGGCCCTGATTCTAGTGTCTGCTCTTGGCCTGATCGCCTCAATTGCTGCGTTGTGACTCCAGCCTATGTGTGCCCACAGGGAGTTTTGGATAACAATCCAAAGATGAACTCTTTTAGATTTCCTCTACCTTTTATTTCCTCTTCAACAGCCTTTGTGCAACATTCAGTGCTGGTTTTCTGCTTTTCTCCAGTGGATATCAGCTACATAACACTACAAAAAAGATGACTCCTGTGACTCTGTTAATTATTTACATTTGTGAAATGAAGATTAACAAGAGTCTGACAGGCAGAAAGCAGTGATTGGGTACAAGATAGCCAAGGGCAAGTGTTTGCTGGAGAGCCATCTCAAACAGAGCTCCGGACAGAGCCATTATAATGGCACTATGCAAACAATGTTCATGTTTTTAAACAAAAAGAAGTATTTAAACAATTAAAGTTATTGGATAATATTAGCCTGACTGCTGTTTGCTTTCCTCTAGTACTTAGGAAAACACATAGACAAAGGAAAAGACAAGCAACTCTAGAGCATCATAAACCCAACATCCATATGCTCTGTTTTGCACCTCTGAGTTCATTTCTGTGTAATGCTGGTGCTGATGCTTGGAGCCTCTACAGGAGTAGAGAAATTGGAGTTTTGTGTGCTGCTACAAGGCTTGTTAAGCTTTACAGATAGATAACCTTTAGAACTCTTTTGTCTACAGTAACATGCAAAATTGGAAACTATCCTTTGGAAGGGAATTTCAGTGTTTTGTTTGTTCAATTTTTGTTGGTTTAGTGGTGTGGTTTGGTTCTTTCCTTTCATTTTTATTTATTTATTTTTATTATGAGTTCTTCACTGACTGAATTATATATCAGCACTAAGCACAGGCAAAGATCAGTGCAAATTCTTGATTGGATTTGGAAAACTTTGGCTTGGGTAGCTGTGTTTCTTTTCCCTGTTCCAAGCACAGTGAGCTTGTTCTTGAAAAGGAAGGTAGATCCCAGAGGGCTGGTTGTGTTGACACCCCTCCCTTTATAAAGAGAGAGGAGGGATGAAATGCTTGGCTCTAGCTGCATAAGAGCTGTGGACCAGCACGGACTTTTAAACTGTGATGACTCAAAGCCCTCTTCTGACTTCCAAAGTTCTGCATTTTCTCTGTTGTGTCTGTTTCAGTATTATTTTAAACCTGTATTAGATATTTTATGTTACTTTGGCTGCACTGGGCAGGTTGTTTCTTTTTTTCCAAGAGCTATGTTAAGGAATAAATATTATGGGTTTTAATCAGTTTTGTGATCTTAATATTCTATACCATGCTCGGACTCCACAGTAGAAATGGCTTCCAGCAATGCTATGGAGGTGAGTGAAGAAGAAGGATGTCTCACAATCTTATATGTGGGTTTAAAAAGTACAAAACAAACTCTGTATTGTACCATAGTAGAGTATTTTAATTTCATCGAAGCCCATATTTATGCAGAGAAATCTTAAAAGTTGTGTGGATTATTCTCTCTTATACTGTGGGCTGTTTTGGTTTAATTACAGTCAGTAATCAACTTTGATAATACCTCAGAGAAGACTTGGGCAGTCGCTATACCAGAAGTTCTCTGTAAGAATGTGTGCTGCAGTTAGAACAGTAAAGAACATTTTTTGATAACTCTGTTGTTTTCATCAAAATCATGAATTTTGTCTTTGCACCTGATTCTATCCACTATGTGCTGGTGCTTTTGTACCTGGAAAGGTTCTTTTCCAAGGGTTCCACCTACATGTGCAAACAGAGTTGAATTCAAAGGCCATTGAAGCAGTGGAATAAGGTTTTGTTCAGGATAACTGCTCAATGTGGAGAAGGTTCACTCCATAAAGACACTTAGGAGAGCAGGATAGATCTGTGAGTCACTGATGTACGACACAAATGGGAATTTTTAAGGCATCCTGCAGCTTGGTATAATCATTTCTTGTGGCTGAGGAGAGCCCAGGATTAGAGCTGCTAGAAAATTGCTGGTCTTCAAGTAAATTGGATGCAGTGATGCAAAAGGGATATACCACATTTGGCTGCCTAGTGTCTTACTTAAAAGTCTAAGTTCTTACCTGAGATGTCATAAGGAAAAGCATTTTGTAAAAACTTAGCTAAGGAAGACAAAGGTGAAAAAAAGAACTTGGAAGGAGCAGCTTCGATGCTTGTTTTGGAACAATTGTCAAATATGGGCTTCTCTAAATCAATTTCCAAGAAGTATATGTGGGGGTGTTTTACTGTAATAACTATGTATGGACCTTGAATTTGCACCCTAGCATGTCTCATTTTGTCCGTCTGTCTCTACAGTCTTTGCAAACATATTTCATCCATGGTTTGTAGCTCCTTAGTAAGCTTAGCACACAAAGTTGCACCATAATCTACATTAAATTAGGGGGGGACTTTTCTAGAAGAAGGAAATGTACATAATGAAATAACATTCATCCATTATTTTTGCTAATAAACACTTGCATATTATGATAACAAAATTAGTGGAAATAATCAGCTTGTAGATTCTCAGCTGTATTCTCTAGTATGAAATTTAATATAGCGTGAGCCTGAAGTGAGGGCAAGCAGTTTTGGTAAAGCAAAAATTCAAGACAGATATCCCATGAAAAGTGCATGGTAAAATGTCTCTGATAATTCTGACAGTGGCCTTTAATACTTTCTTGTGATACTTCTCTGGTGGGAAACCCAAGGTTGTGTTTGATGAATTCCATCATCTTCTGCTGGAGGATATCCCAAGGACTCCCTTACCTCTTCTCAACCACCGTTGAAGCACAGGCACTGTCATTGATGAGACTTCAGCTGGATTCACTGAACGCTGCACAGGAATTGCCAGAACACTGTGCAGTTATGTTCTGACATTCTTGGAAAGTGCAGTGAGCCTTGACACAGTGTGACCAGATCAGAAATGGCCATCCCAGTCAGTTCAACAGCCAGAGAAGTCTCGGTAGAAGCCAAATCACTGTCCTGTTTTCAGCCTGTCTGCTCCTGGGTGCAGCCTGCCTGCTGGAGTATTTGGAAAAGCAGCAGTGACCCATCCCCATGGCCCCCCTCAGCCATCCTAGGATTGTGTCGAACCTTGGAACCCTCATCTGTACACATGAGCTACACACATGAGCAGTGGTGCTTCCATCCTCTTCGTGCTTCCAGCCTCTTCATCCTTCCTGCAGTGTCCTGGTATGAGTGTTTGAAACATCAAGATGGTGTATTACCATAATTGCAGCTGGCAGTTTTGACTATTTTTCCACCAACTGGCAATGCTAGGAATTATTGTGTCTTTTGAAGGGAAGAAAAGCCACCATCCGTCTTTTATATTCTTAGCATTCTCATACCGATGTAAAATACATCGCGATTATTTTGAAGAACACCACTTTTAAATTCCTTTTCCCTAAGTTCACTTGATAACACTGCCAGAAGTGACTGTCTGTTAAAGGAAGAGGGAAAAGGAGTAAACAAGATAAAAAGCTACTTGTCTTTATTTGCATTAGACACTTCAGAAGTGCAGCAGCTGGGTAAGACTCGAGGCAAAAACCATGTGCTGCTTCAAAGGCATCGCAGCTTTGTGTAGCTTGATTTTATGGTGTGGGGTTTTTTTTCTTGGTGGTAGGAACTGTGGTAAGGATGCCTTGGGACATGCTGTCTTGTTTCACTGATGTTGAGTGATTGAGACCTGTTACCTTTTAGAGTCATTTTGCAGACAAAGATCAAAAGTTTTCTGTAAAATAGGGCTTTTTGGACTGAAGTTCATCTTCATTTGTAAGCCAAGTTGACTTTCAAAGCACCACATTAGTAAGGAAATAGACAGTACATATGAATTTAACTTAATCACATTAGTTAATTGCTTCTAATCTTAACCATTCTGTTTTCACACGTGGTGCACAATATTTCTCATGAAAACAAAACAATGTGAGTAATACTTCTTGGAGCATATTTATTTCCCTTCATATGGGGTTCTCAATCAAAGAAATCTAACTTAGGAAGCTCCCCTATTAGTATTTCAAGTTGGATAATGTATCTAAGATTGCAGGATGCTTGTGTCCTGAAGGAATCGTGTATTTAAAAAGCAATGAGCATCAAATGACAATTAAACCCCAAAATCTTCAGACAGGAGCATCTCAGACTAGTCCTATTAAGATTTTAAATGTTAATTAAAAGATCCATTCTTTTCTCTCATTAAATGTATATAGTTTTGGTGACAGATCTTACCCTTCTGTTTGATAAGGTGAATGCTGGAAGCACTCTAGCAATCTTGGGCTTATATGTAAGTAATGCAAGTACCATGGTTGACATGCTTTAGAGATAGAAGATTTTTTTTAGTGAGTGTTCCTTGTTTTAGGAGAAAAGATCTTTTTTACTCTTCACACTCTATTCACAGTTGTTCTAATGCTGTGAATGAGCAAGCTATAAGTGGCAAATCAGAAAACTGGTTTGGTTTTGTTGACTGCTAGGTGCCTTCAAGTCCTGATGCAACTGAAATGGGAATCAAATTAAAACTTTCAGTTTTAGATGACTTACCTGAACATTCCAAAGCTGCTTTATTTACATTCTTCTGCAAAATTAAACCAGCCCTGGAGAAACTCTGGGCACTAGCCAGGGGTTTTAGATGCTGTTGTGAGCTTTATGTGCATGGGGTGCTTCATGAGATGAAACGTCCTACCTCCAGGTAACAACAAAAACAACAGCAAAAAAAAGAGAGTCAAATGCCCAAAGCCCAAGGAGGAAGACCTCAGACCCCCACCCAGAGGCCCTGCTGCCTGGGAGGAGCATGCAGCCACATTGCCCTCACCCATGCATCGTGCAGGGGGCTCTGCCAGTACCTGAAGGTCACACTTCTCAGATTCCTATTACTTCAGTCTTCAAGTCTTATCATCTAGATAAGTTTTAGTCATCTTTCACCTTTCTGTTGTTAATTTCCTCCTGTATTTTACTGCCTTTTTATTCCTAGTACCAGTGGTTCTCTTAATCATGGATGTAATTGGTGTCTGCCTCTGTGAAAGGTGTAAAGCTGGAAAAGTCAGAGGAGGGAGGCAGGGTTAGGATTTAGGGGTTCTATATCACATCTTCCTGCACAGTGGATGTGTATGTTCTAGAGGTGCATGTTCTGCATGGGGAAGGGGAGCACCGGTGCCTGCTCTACAACATCAGTGGTGACAGTGATGTAATTACCATCAGGGGGGTTGGGTTCTACTGGTTTTGTATATTTTTGTACGTATTCTATTTTATTTTTATTATTATCATCATTAAAGCTGTTCTAGTTTCCTTTTCTGATCACTCAGTCCCTCTCCCTTATTCCCTTTCTCTTCCCCTTTGGGGAGGGAGGGGGGGTTAACAGAGAGCATCTGTTAGGTCTAAGGGACTGCCCTGACCCTAAACCCTGACTCCCTGATGGGAGTTGTGTAAATGGATGGAGGTGAATGCGTTGTAAATCAGTGAAAATTGGTATTTGTTGTGCCCACTCTAAATGGTGGATGGATTCCTGACACACAGCACAGCAGCGGGAAGTTTTAATTTAAGTTTTCTATTTTGTAAGACTTTTGTAAGTTAGGATTTTTACTTAATGGGCTGTGCTAAGAGCTATCTGTATTTATTACAGAATCATAAATTCCCCCTGAGCTGTGCTTTACTTTCTCCTGCTGATTTTAAGAGACCAGAGCTGAGATTTTCCCACTTATAAAGGAGCTTTCAGCTACAGCCTGTGATTTCTGTCCTTCGTCTTGGAGTTAGCTCCTGGAAGGTTAAAACATATTGCACTTGAGCACTGTGCATCCTAGGATGTATTTCCTTTGGGGACTGTTACAAGCTGTCAGAGTTTAGCACAGACTTATGGCTCCAGCACGTGCATTCAAGGAGCTTTAAGTTGTTTCCTAAAAAATTTCCATGCCTTCAGTCTTTGAAGCTAATCTTATACTGTGTGTACAAATGTTGAATCGCCTAAATGAGCTAAACCCTTCAGAACTTTAAATATTCTTTGCAGTGTGTTAAATTTCTCAGGGTTTATCATATGAAATAATGCTTGTTTGGTTTTTTTATCAGTCAGAACACTCTCTAAGAGATAAACAAAAGAGATCCTCAAAAATCCCTGTACTTAACACTTCAGAGATAAGGGGACACAGTGATTGCAGCCAGGATGGTATCTCAAAGGGAGCAATCACAGCATCCTCATTCTCTCCCTACCATCCTGTAAGGCACAGTTTCAGAGGAAGTCTCCTGGGCTTTAGGAACAGTTTCTCTGATCTAATGCAGCCATAAATAAGTTACATTTATATGTATTTTCATAAATATCTAAAATTATCTATATAGCACAACAATGAATGTAAATACTACTACCTGTTACTCTTGATAGGTCTTGTGATAATGAAGTTCACAAGGCAATTGAAAATTTTATGATGATTTTTAATGTTGGCAATGCTTAATTTTAGCATCTGTAAAACACTTGTATTTTGGGAAATAATCCTCTCTGACCCATTGATTACATTTTAATTGCAGGAATAATTTCTTGATCATTTTTATTCTCCTCAATACAGCGATAACAAGGCACTAAAAGTCTGCAAAATGGACTAATATACATAGTCTAACCCCCAGCTCTAGAAAGGAAAGGCAATGTAGAACTTTCTTTGCCTTGTTGTAGATGTACAAATATGTATAAGGAAATTTCTATGTTCTTTTTAGGTCCCGAGGAGGCAAATTTCAACTGCAGCCCAAATTATGTCAGCTGCATTGGTACAAACAAATGCATCCACTTGTCCCAGCTCTGCAATGGTGTTTATGACTGTTCTGATGGGTATGATGAAGGAGTACATTGCCGGGGTAAGTACATTTACTGAGGTAAAAATGCTTTAACCCGAAGTTTTCTGCTAAAAACCACTGAAAAGTGCATCAGATTTGCTATGAGCATTATTTTGCATTGAGGATTTGCTCGGGGGGCAGATTTTATCCAATATTTATTGTTCAAAGTGTCATTGCCAAATTCTGGCAATGAGAAAACTTAAGGAGAAACTTGGAGAAGTCAACTTTTTAAATATCTTGGCTCTACTACTTGGAAGACTTATTAAGGTCTACCTTGGGGATTGTTATAATGCTGCCATATTAAGTCCAAATTTTGGATACCATGAGTCATTAACATGTCAGTTATTCTCAGCCAGTAGACTTTACTGATAGGCAAATGATTGTTGTTGGTCCTCAAAGATCTCATTTTCAAACACAGAAACTCAGGGACAGGTCTGGGACTTCTGCTACAATCCAGTGTGACAATATACAGTAGAAGATGCAATTAATGGTATAGTTTGGAAAGTTAAATTAGAATTTAAATGTTCATGTGGATAGTTTTCCATAACTGTCCTAGCCCACACCGAAGCTCACACCAAAAATAAGTCATATAAAAAAAGAGAGAGAAATTAAAACAAGAGAAAGAAAAAGCCATCTGGAATTAATCAGTATAATACTGCTGACTTCACAAAACTACAGACAGGTATTTTTATATAACCAGGTGAGGATACAGGCTGTCATAATATATATGATCATTCTTATTCACAGTCATAGGAAGCATTTCTTTTCTTGAAGGCTCTACCTTTGTATAGTACTTGTTCACTGAGCTTGACATACAATCAAAATCTGTGTCAGTGTATTGATTGTAGCACTGGGCCCAGTATCCAAAAGACCATCCAAGTTAAACTGGCCAAAGCAGTATTTGGCCCATACTGAAGTTTTCTGAAGTTGCAGATGAGTGTTTTTCAGAGAATAGTACTGATCCTTTAAGCACTGTTTATACAAATATATGAATTATTGAGGAATATAAATTACTCTGGATTACATGTCAATGGATTAAAAATTTACAGTGGTGAATAATTATTATAGCATAATGTTATTGTATTTTTATTTTGTTTTAACTCTTTAAGTTAGGAGATTTATGGAATCGTAAAAAAAAAAATCACAGACAAGATAAAATTCTATGTTAGTGTAAATGAAATATGTTTAATTTTCATATGTAGCATTTTGTATACGTAGCCTGTACTTTGGAACATGATAGCACATAAAATACCTGATATTTATTCATGTCCTTTTAATATATGCTCAAATACACCTTGTAAAGTTCATGTTGATTCCCACTCCTTTCTTTATTATCATATATGAATATGAAAACTTCCCAGTGGTAAAATTAATGTCTGCTTTAATAGATTACCATAGAATTTAGCAAAATATACAAAACAAACCTTTCATTTAAACCACAGAGAACACATAGCTAATAAAAAAATAAAAGAACTTCATTAATAATTTAAAAGTGTCTCCCAGTACCTCCTCTAGTAAACAGTTAACAACTCATTAATATTGATTTTTGTAGGAATGACATAGTTTGACTTGCTTATTAGAAGCTCTTCTTGAAATTGTTAGTGGACAGATTTCTATCAGCAACATCTTTCTTTCAGCAAAGCCAAAGAATACAGAAAACAATATTCTACATTATGGTCATGTAGTTTGATACTAACAGTTGCCACTAATGTGTTGTTATGAAACATTCCTATGAATTAGATATTTGGTATGAGTTCAGTATAGTTGTAATTATTCTGTTTACATGTATCTGTATATCCAATATCCAATTCAATGCATGGGTAACTGTTGAGTCAAAAGCTGCAAAGTTACTTCAGAAACTGAGCCTAATACTTTGTGTTTTCTTGATATTAGTAACAAAAAATAGCATTTTAAGTATGTTCCTCTTCAACTAACATGGTTCATATGAAAACTTTTGATCAACAGGATAATAGCAACTTTAAATATTTAATTTAATTGCAAACAACTTGGTCACAGAGCTGTCTACGTTAAAATAATCTATTGTTAGTGCCACTGATAGTGCTGCACTGGTAGTGTAAATAAGTCACGGTCTATGCATCAGGAAAATAAGTTATAACGTATGGGATGTGTGACCATGGCAAAGATCATTTCAGTGTACAGGTCACAACTCCACAGGGGTGAAATCTCCTAATAATGTTTAAGAACTAATGGTGTCTAAGCATTCACTAACTGGAATGTCTTTAATATTCTTATGTTAATTCATTATATTATGATCTTGGAGAGATATATTCAGGCCTGCACTTTTTCCTGGACAGGTAAAAATATGATCATATCTGCAGCGTGAAATGGTAATGGATGTGAAATTTCAAGGAAATAGTAGTAAATACAATGACATTCCTGTCTCATCATCTTTTATTTCAGGCACATATGCATTTTTGCTAGCAAATATAATGCATAAATTCAGGAGGGGTTGTGGCAATATGGAATAAAAAAATGTTTTATTATGGATGGTGGTTTCACATTATGTGTTTCAATGTCCTTCAGAGGAGAAGGGGTATGTAGTTCACTGAAACTGAAACTCACAGTGTATAATAGTGATAAGATGCCTGTATTTGGTCATTTTGGATTCTTTGCTTTTTTTTTGACTGATTACAAAATGCATTAGAGAGGCTGAACAAGCAAGGGATCGAAGTCTATTCTAAACACTCCTGTAACACATAGGCTGGGGCTGTTCAGCTTTCTAAGATTCACCAGATAATTTCAGCGCTGTCCAGTCCTATTGAATGGGGGCATTGGTGCCCATCAGCTATTTGGAGGCTTGACAATGCTCAATGCCAACACTAGATCCAAGCTTGAGTAGTTCTGGGAGAGGACTGATCCGGAACCACATTTGACAATTGAGTTTCTTTCTTTAACACAGTTCTTCAGGTTACTTTTGACAGCCATATCTTTATGTCAGTTGCATTTTCTTCTACTTTTAAAGCTCAGCCACATGATGGACCGAGAAGTCTTCTGCCACAGGGGAGTCAATAAATTATTGCATGCTGAACTATTTAGCTCTAACTCTTCCCTTCCCATGGTTTGTCCCAGTCCTGTATGAGGTCACCAGGGGCATCACAGATATGGGACTGGGACTGGCTGTGGTCAGTTAAAGTAGGTGTCATATGGCTACAGCTTGCTTCAGCCTTTGTTTTTATGGTATTCTGAAGGTTAAAATACCTCATTTTTTTTTTTTTTTCTGAAAGCTTTAGGAACAGCTTAGACAAATATCTGGTTTGGATTAGACAGAGTAACCTGGCCTTGAGTAGGTGAAGGATTAGATATAGCCTTAATTTCTAGAGAATTACAATCACTGTGAATCTTAGAAAGGTTTTTTTTATAGGGCTGCAGAGGTGATCTGTACAGTTTCCTGTATCAGTACTTTATTTATTATACATACAGCAAAAAACTGAGGGTGATATGCCCAACTGAGTTTTCAGTCTGTTTCTGATTTACAGCTATAGAAAAATAGAACTTTTACAGAATGTCCTTCTTCACTTAACTAACTTAAGGGATAAGTTATTATTAATAGCTGCAGGAACAGTTGTGATAAAATTCTTGATGTTCTGATCAGAAAATACTAAAAGAATACTGAAAAAAAATGCTACTGCAAATACACTGCATATCTTTGGTATATGTGAATTTAACATAAAATTAAACATTTTTTTAAAATTTATTGAGAGGAAAAACTGACATAGTATTTAGAGGCCCAGGTAAGAGCCCAGTGAGGACACTGGCTTCAAACTTGAAATGTATTTTTCATGTACTGCAAGTATCCATTGCATTTCTATGGACTGTGTTGTATTATGCAGAGGGAATACTGCAGCATGTTTACCCATCCTACTTGGCATGATGAAATAGTAACAGCATTAATAGGCCACATATACATTCCTCCAATGGACACACCCACCATGAGGTACATTAGGGTCTCATTACATAGTGCTATGTCACAGCTTGGCATGGATTATGCTCTGCACTTCTTTGGTTTGAGCATAAACAAGCCAAGGCTTTGGGAAGGGGAAAGCAGGAGTGCTGAAGCGATTCCCTGAAAGTCTCCGTGCTGTAAATCCCTGAAGTAGAAAGAGCTGAGCAAGTTGTTGGGGATGCTTTCTCTCATTCTAGTTGCTGCTACTGATTAGTTATCAACAGTATCTGGCCAGGATTCTGTCTCTGTGACATGCAGGAATTGCTGGACCTATGGCTTGGTGGAGCTCAGGACCTTGCTCTTCCTGAGTGAGTCACATCAGCTTACCACTAATTTGTTGAAGGAAGAATGTGACTGTGTCTTTTCCCATCTGAAATACTGATTTTTCAGTTTGCTTATACCATCTCTTATTGACATTAATCATAATAGCAAGACTGAAACATCCATTAACGCCCCTTGTTATTTGGACAGTCATTATATATAAGGTTTCTGCCTGTCTGCCTACCAAGTGCCAGTGGCAAGATGAGCCTGGGCATACAGGATAATCTACGTTATAACCAAATATTTTATGAAAATAACTTACATTTTGTTTGATATATTAACTAGATGTAACCCAACATACTTTATTAGGTTAATTGAGATTAAGAAAATCGAGGAGAGATCACCAAGGTTACTTGAGATAGTTCCTTTTTTAATTAAAACTGAAACTTTGACTTAACAGATCTCAGAGAATCTTTCCAAGTCTACATTATTTGGATCTCTTTTAACTGTGATCTGAACTGTCATCTCTAGTCAATAAAATATACCAAAGCAAACACTGGATCATTTAGTATTAAAAAAAAAAACAAAAACAAAAACAACCAAAACCAAAAACCAAACCACAAAACCCATAAAGCACACATACAGAAGAATTGGTCAAATAATTGTTATATTTGTAGCAGTCTATAATTAAAGTATTATTTTTCTATTTAAGCTTTTTGAGTGCATTGTTATCATAAGACAAAGAGAAATTCTGCTATTATGCAATGATGTTTTTGTTCTGGCAATTCTACAGCTGGAACACTGAGAAATGTTAGTGTTTGCCAGAGGAGAAAATACATATTTCAGAATTTTATGGAAACTTCAGAGTTTTCAAGAATGAGGCAAAATTCTAAAACTAGAAGTTGTATTATATAATGTTTAGATCCTATTCTTTTCTTTTTTCTTCTTTCTCATGAAGTTGTATAAACAAGGTAATAAAGTCTAAATTAGTCTAGAATTGTAACTGTTCACACCATACTCATGAGACTGTTTCTAGAAGTAGTGCATACCCACCAAAGAAATCCCTGTAAACTCATTTGGTTTATTTTGACAAGCTTTAAATCAGTCATTCTTTACTACTGTGATGTGTCACATCAGGTTGCTGAATCCTTGAACCCCCCAAGAAATCTCACAGTGCTCCTGGTGTACCTATGGGGTTGCTGAAACCATCAGGTAACATTCAAAATTATTCCCTCTGCAACCACTCTGCGTTCTGCATCAAGCTTTTTGCTTGTGGATATAAGACAGAAAAGAGAAAAATGTGTAGGCACTAAAATAAGACAATCATATGTTTGCTTTGGAACAGAGCTGAAAGTAATTTTTGTTTGTTTTGTTTTTTTGTTTGTTTGTTTTGGTTGGTTTGGTTTATTGTATTTCCTTCTCATTTCACCATCAAAATATCAAATTTATTACATACTACTCCCTTTCCCACCATCTTTTTACCTTGATAGAGGATGATGTAGCTAATTGAAATTAGCCAAGGTCATTTAGTCTATTCTGCTGTCAAGAGAAAGAAGTCATGGGCTTGGTGATGTAATAAATTTTTGACACAAAATCCTATTGCAGCAAAAAACAAAGGTGGCTGGTGGGGGGGATAGAGCAGTGGAAGACATTTGAGTGATGTGATTTCATTCCACCTTTTATGGGCTCTTGCTAATGAAATTTTTTAGGCCAGAATGCACAAATGAATGCCATCGTTAAGGTATCAGCATTGTCTATGTGTCAAATTAAATGCAGAATTTAACTGTCTGACCATATATGAAAATAATACATGACAACAGATTATTATGTAGCACATAGTTTTTATAGAGTGTTGTGATCTTGTCCATGGAAGGAGCAATGTATATCTTGTTTGCTCCCAATCAATATTTCCATTGCAATCTGCAGTATTTATTTTCCTGAGAGAAAATGTTGGATACTGTTCTTTAGTGGTAAAATCAAGTGTTGGTCAGTTATGACCTCCCTGAATCCAAATACTGATTAGTTTTGTTATTTAGCATACATGTTTTAAATACAAATACTTTCATGCAGTAATGACTGGTTGTACCATGGAGTTCTTTCTAATTTTCTTTGTAAAAGAGAGGAGTGAAGATTATAACACCATTACTTCATTTTTCTATGATCCTGTTTCCTAATAAAATGCACAAAGTGTATTAGACACATTAATATGTCATATTTTAAACAAGATTATGGTAGTTAAAAGGGCCACTCAGTCATGATGCTAGTTAACTGGCTTGCGTTCAGGGCTACACAAGCCTGATGAAAATGGCTACAGTGTCGTAGGGGGATGTGGTGGGATGATCTGAAAAATCTTTGTTCTACTTTCCAAGGATTTATGGTATTTTTCGTTGCCTGCTGTTGCCTGATGTTACTGTTTTTAGGCTGCCTTCTATTAAGAAAACTAACACTTGAGCCTTACTATGAGCATCCCCTTTTCAGTTTCATTCCACAGTTTTTATTATCGTTCTGTTATTAGTGTGTATAGTTACCAGATTATTTTTCCCTGTTACAGCTAATAAACCTCCTTAGGGAATTCTCTTTTGTAAGACATGTAAAATGCTTTTTATACAAATAAGTTTCAAAGTACCTTTATGAATATAAATACTCTGGGCAAAATCTCTGTATCGGGAATTCCAGATACATTCACCTGGCAAAAACCCCTGACACTCATAAACTCATCCTGCAAGCAGGAATTGTAGCTGCTGCCTGGCTCCTATTAGTTCACATCACTAAGAATATCTTAACTGCCTTTTCAATATAAAGGCATCTGAGACAGCTTTTCAGGGAGGAGAAACTGGGGGCTGACTCCAAATGCTTATGAAACACTAGTACCCTTGAGGCGTAGGGAGAACGACAGCACAAGTTTATCTTCAGCTAGTGTCACCAATATTCAGGGTGTGGGGGATAGCTTAGACTTACTGAAATCGTATTAGAAGGAGTAATGCTTTTTTACAGTTTCCTTTTAAGCTTTTTTTTTCTTTTCTTTTTCAGGAGAGATAGGAATTTTTACATTTATACCTATATCAGAAGAATTTGATGAATATTTCTTACTTTAATAGCAAAATTATACCTGACGAGGAAAAATATATCATATGGGCCTGCCCATCAGTAAAATACATGGTTATTAAATTTACATTCCCTCTTATTCCAATGATATTGTTTGCATATTCATTTGCTCATATCAACAGTTTTAAAATGGGCAACCTGGTGTTTGAAATGAGGAAGAAAATTAAGTGAAAGGCAGTTATGCTGAAAACCATGGTGTTAGTTCTCCTAAAGCTATTCATAAAGTTGACCTAAATTTACAGAATGGTATCAAATTGAAGATGGGGAAAAAAAAAAGAAAAAAAAGAAAAGAGCAAATTCTGGAGCTGACATCACATAATTTGTCAGAGTGCAGTTGTCAGTTTGCTGCCCCAGGAGTCCTCAGCCAAGCTATATTATTACACTTGGTTTCAAGTTCTTTCACTCCCTGCTTGAGAGAATATGACTTCCCAGCTCCTTATCTTCCCAAGCTGAATAAACAAATGAACAAACTACAAGATGTCCTGCATGGGGGTGTGTGGGGGGGTGTTTTTGCTCCTCGTGATGCTCTCTTGTGTAGAATAAACAGTTATACTTTTATTATAGAAAATACTTGAAGCTCCAGGGGTGTGCATGTGAAGTCTCATTGTAGAGAGTTATTTCTGGTCTCTTACTTGTTCTCATCTCAGCAGTTAGTTGTGTATTGTTAACCACAGCAGGTAAATTCTGGGAATTGGTGTGGGTATAGTCCCACCTGGAATAGATGTGTATACAACATCTACCTGCCTGGCTGTGGATATAGAGCATACACCGTATTCTGCCTTTTCACACAATACAATTTATAGCTGAAAGGAAGAGAACTCATAGTTTTCTCTTCTGGACAAGGACTTTAATTGCTTACTGCACCCCACTTTTTGAATTTTACAATTTTAAGCTTGTGAAACTGTATAATTAAAAAGCCTAAGTTATTTTCAAATTGGGTAATACAGTTTAAAAATGAAAAGTTACCGTAATTTCTTAGACTATGGTAAACAAGTCAGGATGTCACCAGCAATTTTAAGTGAGATTGATAATATTCAGTGGTGTGAAGAAGTTCGCTTTGACACTTTGAGAAATAACTCTTGGTCTTTCACTCAGAAACAGAAACATGCAAAGAGCATACAAAACCCGATTTTCAGGATTCATTTTATCCTCTCTGGAAGAATTCAGTCGTGTTTTCTTCACAAAAATATGTCGAACAAGTGTGACTTGAGTCTTTAAATCACAGGAGTAATGCCTATAATTTGAGTTAGCTGTAAAATGTACAGATTAAAATAATGAGATAAAAGGGAAACAGTTAAAAATTGTGGGAGGCAGAAAACAAGTTGTACCATGGGAAGATACTGACTGTAAATGGCAAGTGAAAAGAATCACTGGAAGCAATCAAGTAGGAATAAAATCTTGGAAAATACAGAAACCAGACGATAATGAAGTTCACTATAATCCTTCATATGAGTAAAGCAGACCTATTTTAAGTCTGTGCCCTCTGTTTGGAACAATGTGCATCAAAGAGTAGGAACGCATTTCTACTGCACTGATTCATGTAAGAAAACAAGAGTTTGCCAGGAGGTTATGTAATCTGATAATACTTTATTTTTGTGAAAATGGGTGTACTGAAAGCATCATTGCTGTGCATGCAGTAGGATCCAGCTGTATGGCACATCATCATTTCCTTGTGGTAGCTGCTACTCTGCTCTTTGTGTCTCTGGTTGTTGGTACTGGTCCATTAAAACATCCTAGGTCTTACCACAGGTGACCCACACACCACTTATCTTACCAGTATGCAAAATAGTATGAAACATATGTTTTAAATGGTCAAAAGTTATTGTCATAATTTTCTTAAAGTTATTGAATTGAAAAAAATACTACTTTGATAATGCATACTCCAAACTTCCATTCCCAGAAATTTGGAGAGCCTCAAGTCACCGGAAACAGAATATTTCCATGTGATACAAAATGATACTGTTACATGCTTCAGTACTGTTCATAGAATCTTAATGTCTGGAAATTGCATAGAATCTATACTGTTGGCATATAGCAGAATAGACAGATGAATAATTTCTACCTTTTTTTTTAAACCAAATACATTATGCCAAGAAAGACCTATTTCACTGTTCTCTGTGTGATGTTCTCTCAAGTTAAGTTCATGAACAACTTAAAGTCTGAAAACACTTGTTAAAAAATAATATCTATATATAAAAATAAGAAGTTTGGAAGAATAAGAAAAAAAGATAATTAGGATGAGAACTGAATCCTTCTAGAATTAATGACAACTTTTCATGCTTCTGGACCAAACTAAAAAATGTGCTGATTTATTTTGAATCACTTGCATTCAGGGGCTGTTTGAGGATTTACATGGGCAAAAGGCTTTGGGTTTAGTGGTTGTTTTGTGGTGGTGGTGGTGTGTGTGGTGTGTTTTTTTTTTTTTGGGGGGGGGGTGTTTTTTCGTTATGTGTGGGTTTTTTTGTTTGTTTTGTTT
>JANIJG010025387.1:0-32972 GCA_024611175.1 Megaceryle torquata
AGGCAGACTTTAATTTTGACAACTTCTCTCTCACTTCTAACATATGTATTGATCATCCTATGTTGTCATTGATCTGATGGCAGCGCATACAACTGTAATTTTTATTCACCTTCGCGCAGGTTGTGATAATCTCACCGTCCCATAAGCAAACTCTCAACTGTACTACATCACACAGGAGGAAAAGAAAAAAATAATTGGCAGTTTATCTGAGGTATGCCCAAGTGATCTGCTTTCTTCCTGGCAGTGATCTGGGCGGTCACCCTTCTCCTCCCTTACCACTTTAGTGGCAGAACAGTGACAGTAACCTGTGCTGTAATCCAAACACTTTGCAGGCGTGAGGTGAAACAGGGGGGAGGTGGATTCAGGCAGACCTCAGAAGGGTGAGGAGTCAGGTAGCAAAGAGCTGGGTGCCCACCTGCTGCAATATAACAATTTCTGGTACAAAGACCTGAATATTGGAGAACAGGAGGACATAAAAGTCAAATTCTGAGCCACAGAGGCATGTGGTTATTCGTATCTGGAATAATGTGGTTGGGGAAATTCATAACTCTGAGAGATGTTACAAGTTCTTTGCAGACCAGTACATGAGCTGCACTCCCACATTATTATGACAAAGTAAAAGCATGCAAAAACTAAGTCTAAGGTTCTGGCACAGTACTTTCTCAATGGGTTTTGCCATATTTTACTTACAGATTATATAATACTCATGAAGTATACAGCATAAAATATTAAGTAAACCATTTCAAAGGGCTATCTGCTTAGATTATTATATCAAAACCATATTGTCTGCTATTTTCTGCAAGTAAAGTGAAGATAACATGTTTCACTATTAGGTAGTATCATTACCTTTCTGTACATTTCTAGAATGGAGTTCCTCCCTTTTAGCAATGTGACATGTTGGTATTTGGGATCTGAAAGCTGGAGACTTGTTCTGCAGGTGGAGCCTTCTGCAATGCTTTCCCTCTGTGAGAAGCTACAGACACAGGTGGAACAATAAGTCTATCATCATTTTTTGAAACACTGATGAAATGAACTCTAGCTTCTTAGACAGGAAATTAATTTAATGTTAAAATGTCTATTATGAGGCTGAAGAAATATGTTGTATCTTTGCAAATACTGTCTGGCAGCTTTATTTCAGGTTGACTGTTAATGGATCAACTCCAGACAGTCTTTTGGCAGTCAGTAGAGTCACAAATACTAGAAAGTACAGTCAGTGCTTTTCTTTCAAATAGGTTTACAGGACCTTTTGATCTTCTTTTTATATTCTACATGGGGACTGCTCTGGCCCATCTGAAACATGATCTATATTACAAATTACATTTGCCCTTAAAAAGAAATCTCAGGGCTTAACAAGACATCATATTTAACACAGAGGAGATACTGCAGACATATTTGATATCTAAAGTTGCCAGGAGAAGTTGATGCAGGAACATTCCATAGCTGGAATCTGACTGTGGCCTAGACAGTGAATTAGTTTGCTCCAAAGAATAAAAAATAGCATAAAATTTTTTTCCTATGCCACCCAAGCATCTCTTGAAGCTCTGTCATGTAATCATAGACACTGACTAACTCAACTTAATATATGAATATGATAGGAATATAGTTTGAATGGGAACAGCCACAAATGGATGACTTCTCTCACACAGTATTGGTTTTCTGTTTATATTGGCGTGCCTTGGTTAAAGTTGTGTCTGGAATCCTGTAACCACCACCAGGTCCCTTTAATGTGCAACATACTCTGCATTTTAGTTTCCAAATTTAGCCAAAAGGTCTGTGTTTGTTTCAATGAATGTCTTTTTTTTTTTTTTTTTCATGAAATATTTCATAAATGCCATTTATTTCTATGTGCTTGATTTTTTGCAGGGTTTCAAGACTGTGATTTAATATCTTAGATTGTCTAAACAAAGCCCTACTTAAAATTTGCTCAGGTTTGCTTAGAAACCCAGAAACCCTGTAATTATAGGGAGAAGTTGAAGGAGAAAGCAGTTTCATTAACACCAGAAACTACTGTTTATGCCCATGAACTGTGTAAAACTGCAGTTTCAGAAATCCTGTTGAAATAATCCTTCAGTGTACTCAGTAAGCCAAAATTGTAAGGAAGGGGTACTTCCATGTGACCTCAAGGATTGGACCCATTGTTTTTGTGTGTGATTTCTTCCAGTTCTTATTCTACTCGATTTACAACATCTGAAGTACACTCAACGCAGCACATCCTACTCACTGCTGGTGTCTCTCTCTGGCAAAGGACCAGAGATGTCAGTGCAGAGTCAAAGCTCCTGCTGGTGTCCTGAGATAGCAGTGAGGGTTCAATTGGTAGATGCAGGGCTGTGCATGGCCTTAAATCTGTGTTTGGTTAACTGCTGGTTCTCTTTTTATTAGGGCTATAAATGTACCTATTTACCTACAAATGTACCCTCCTTGTCAGGGGCCTTTCATCTTCCCAAATACAGTAATTAGAAATATGTATTATTTACTATATTGTTAGGATATTTTTATAGTGCCTTTGAAGGTTGCTAGATTGACAGTCATAAGGCTTCAGATCCTTTCTTTATCAACAGAGCCATTTCTGCCATTTGGGTTCTGAGCAAGCATTATTTGCACATACTTCATTTCAATGAGACCAGTATCCATGCAGGGCAGCTAATGTTGGGGAGAAACAATGAGATGGATTCTGTACTGTTTGTTTGTTTGTGTTTGTGTTCATATTGAAGATGAGGAAAATGTGACTTCATTAAATGAAATTATATTTTATAACAATCAAATGATTTAGGTAATAAAGGGGGGCAAAGAAAGAAAATGTTGAATTTTAATAGGTATAACCTGTAAGCAGTGCTTTATCTTGCCACTGCTGTTGTAAGGACTAGTAATTGCAGCCATCTAGATGTAGGAACAGATGCAAAGTAGAGCTTTATTATATCAGACATTTGCCCTACTATGATACAGTCTAATTGCCCAGAAAATATATTTCTACATGAATTATTTCTAATTTGATTTGAACTAGACCAACTGTTGTTATTTTGCTGAACTTTATCAAGTGATAAAATGGAGTGCTGAATTTCAAAACAATTTCTGATATCAATCTTTTTTGAGAAAAAGGTGAATTAATTGAAACTTAAGAAGGCATGCAGTTTTCTAGTAAATAATATAGTTTTCTTTCTTCCTAATTAAATATTTTTTATATCTTTCACCTGTGTGCCTTGAATAGGAAAAACAATGCTAATGCTAATTTGTGATTTAGTATGTTATGTCTACTGGTGTTGCATGAAAATATTTTAAATTGCAAGTTTAAAATGCAATTAGAAAAGATGCCATTGTGAGAGATGAAAGGAGTTCAGTTTGGTTATCTGAAAATGTTGATCATTTAGATAAATGTTTTTTCCAATTGATTTTATTTTCTTTCTAGAGTGTTAGCACAGGTTCCTGCATTTGTTAATACAACCTGACAAACATTTTGTGTATTTCAAGAGAGTCTGAATCATCAGTCTACTGAAAATGGATAATCACCAATAAAGGTAACTCTTTGGATGCCCTGGTTCGTTGTTTTAAAAAGATAAGATTTTATTGCACTGCATTTCTGTTCATTTCACAGTTTGTATTCATACGTTTGTCCTATTTTCTTTTCACATCTTAAGAAGTGCTAAGGAAATGCAGAGGAATCTCTCAGCAGCTTTCACATAAAATGATAATAGTAACTCGCTTCCTCCTTCTTCCCATCCCCCCCAAAATACAGCAGACTACTGAAATTATTTAAATTGACTGAGCCTTTTAAGCAAGTAAACACATTTTAACTAGTTTTTTTTCCCAATCCTTCCATTCATGCCTACTATAGAAATTAGCCTTCACTCTTCCTTCACTTACACATGGATACACACACTTGCATGGACACAAGAAAAATTTCTTTTCTCCTGTCAGCATTCCTACCCAACAATAGTTAGATTAGTGGAAATGAGGGCCTCCGCAGAGAAAGGACATTCAGCCACAGAAGGCTCCCTGCAGGAACAGCTGGTAGGGGTTAATGGCTGCTGAACCTCACAGCCAGGGCCTATTCTCTATTGTGTGTTCAACTCCTGGGAAGGAGGGAGACTTGTGACAGCTTCTGGGGTGCATGGGATCAGAGGTATAGCAGTTAGGTCAGAGAGGTAGTGTTCGGGGGGAAAAGGCTAGCTGGGAATTGCAATAAAAATGAACTCTGTGGAGGGGACGGCAGAGGCTTGAAATCTGCAAAAATTGGGTGCAAATTGCCACAGGGAAACAGTAAAGGATTATTCAGTAACGTGGCTTCTAACCTTTTAACAACTGCGATATGAATTAAAAGAACAATTGGAGGGAGATGGGGGATGAATAATTCATATCTGAAAGTGGATGAAATCCAAGTCGAAGCTAAACATGCACCACTAATGTATGTTATTTATGTTTGTACGCTAACCCCTTAGAGTTCAGCTCTTTGGATTATGATGTGAGTACTGTGGACTGCTGTGCCAAGCGCACTGGTCAGAAGGCATGAGTGATCCTTCAGCGCTCAGCACGGTTAAGCTTAAATAGAGAGTGATTCATAAGTATATGTTTCCCCTCAAAGTAGGTGTGTTTGCCACACCATCATGGCATGTGTATGGAGCCCTCCTTGGAGGACTAGCAGGTGATGGTGCTGGAAGGTCAGGTTTCTTTTGGGATCAGATGGCTCTGGGGTGGGGGGGGCACGTCTGCAGCCTGCTTGTGCCCAGCACACACCAGGAAAGGACCTCTCAACAAAGCTGGGAAGCAACTATTTGATGAGCTGGAGAGATCACCTCTGGTCAAATACTGGGATGTTCCTGCCCCCACACCTCCTCATTTTGGGATAGTTTGGCAGGATTTTGTGGTTTTAAAGGGACCTTGGAGCTGTAATTTCTCTCTCACAGCTCCTCTCCATATAGTCTCTGAAAGCTTCCTAAATTAAAAAAAAGTAGCACAAAATAGCAAAAATTAAAAAGATTAGATTGACCAGTTCTGTGTGGAAACCTCCTCCCCCTTTACCCATCACAGCATTTACCTTTCTATTTGTTTTGATATTCTTTCATTGTGGGAATATCTGACACTCAGTAACATGAAATATTAAGGCTTGTTGGTTATTGGGCATGTTATACTTCTTAGTCATAGCTTAAAGTAGACAATAGCAGGTTTTATGTTAACGCATGTTTGCCCTAAATCCCCTGATTCTACACTTATAGATAAAATGTGTAGGTGTTGGTAGACATCAGCACAAATTTCACTCAGCGCAGCTTGGGTAAAAAGTTCAGCTGTAATTCGTCGATCCTTGTATTTGTTTGCTTAATCTCAGACTTTAAAATCACTTAAATCATTTTGCCATGTGATTTTCTTCTTTGTGTGAGTTTGCTTAAAGAAAAAAAGAGAGCATGTGAGGGAAAAAGTGTTCCATTGAGATCCTCAGCTGCAGCAGAAGCATGAAAGATGTTGTCAGTGAGCTCCCAGTGAGTCCTTTGGAAGCAGTACAGATGCAATACAACCATTAAAGTTCTTCTATTTGGATTGTAATGGCTGAATGAAAACGTATGAGCCAGTGCCTGAGGCCTTTTAAGAATATTTAAGATGCACTGAAGTGTGTTATGCCTTAGTACACCTTGACACAGTATTGCAACCCCTAGAATGAGGTTTGACAAGTACAGGTAAAAACAACAACAGAGACATAACAGAACAATAACAAAAATGCCTCCTTGAAGTACCAACACTGACAGCTTGATAGAATAAGCAAAAATATCACCAAAATGACTTGCAGGCAGGAATAAATGAGACTTCCAAGCACTCACGAGAGAGTGCTTGGAACATTTATCCTGCTTTACGCTGAGGATACTGGAACACTGAGTGTAAGTGACTTAGAAACACACAGCAAGGCAGTAGCACCTGCCATCACAGCCCTTAGTCATGCTTTCTGATGGGCTTGGCGGGCATGTCTTGAAAATATACCCTTCCCCCACATATGTTCTCTGTCCAAATGAAGGCCCTGATTCTACAAACAGCTCTGTACATGAACAGATTTCATCATATATGTGGTTTTGATCCTGACTCCCAAAGCTGGATTCAGATTCATAGAGCTCGTGCAGTTCTTAAAACCAGAGGTTGATACATGAGCTGGGGGAAACATAAGTCTGCACTGATATGTCCACACTTTGGATCTCTAAATTGTTTGAAAACAGTGAGGATGGACCATAAATCTGGAAGTAGAAATAGGTGAATTGGCACACTTGGGCTAAGACTTCTGAATGCATGAATTCAGTTCATAGTCAATTTTTTACACTTACTATAAACATCTGAAAGCAAGGCTGGTTCAACTTAACTATAACTTAGAACAACAGAGTTAGCAGGTGTGCTTGTAATAAGATGCATTCAAATTCCCAGTTATTTAAAAAAGAGGATAAAGTAAGAATAGGGGAGTTTGTTGACCTCTTTGCACTACTATTCATATTGCCAGCATAAGGACACAAAGGAGTATGAAATTAAGAACTCAGAGGGGAATTATTCTGATGAAAGACTCTCACACTGAGGGTTTGTTTCATTTAGTAAACTCTTGATCTCCCCAAAGTGCAGCAGTTGATTCCAATAATTTGTTGTCACATTTTTAAAAATATAGATAATTCAGTTTTATGAAACAAATTTAACAGAAGATGCTGTTTACAAAACTGTAACGCTATCTTTAAAGCTGCTAGTTCAAGTGTGTGATATTCTGTACAGGATGTGCTATTGAAAGGGTTAAGCTTTTCTGACTTTCAGATACAATGAAATTATGACAGGAAGAAAATTGTGCCATTTTAGCATGAAAATGCTTGTACAAATACTGTCGTTCCTTCCTTCTTACTTTCTTTATAATGCCTCAACGATAGCTAAGATGACAGACGTTTGACAGGTATCTGTAAGCATACAACCCAGGCAGCTCATTAAAGTTTTTCTTTCTATGCATCAGCTTTCACAAAGGCAAAAACCCATTAGCATTGACTATTTTGCAGATTAGAAGAATTAAGGGCTTCAAACGTTGGCTTATACCAAGCAATGTCATTTGTGAAGTGATGTTTGCTTTATTATTTCCCTTTCTCTCCCTCTGAAACCAGACTGACATGACTTTAGCTCAACGTAGGGCGTAATGTGCAAACCAAAGGACTGGCTCACCGATGAAAAGAAACACATTCCCTTTTATACATGACTGGAATGGCAAAAAGGGGAGACTTTACATGTACTATTTAGGCTCATTAGAGTACTGATTATGATAGTTCTCCGGTGTAATCTTTAATCGACTTTGACACTAGATTTGCCCCGTTACAAATCCTGTCATGCAAATTAAGTCATTTGTGTTGTTTGATATGGAAAGATCTGCTATGAAATGAAAGATTAGTTCACAGATGAGGCACCAGAGACTGCTGCCCTTGTGCACCGTGCAACTGATTACAAGGATGAGAGCATCCATTTTTACACTGCTGTTAACATTTAGGAAAGAAGATTAAATTAACGTAGTTTATTTCCTTCTTCCTGCATGCAGTTATTTTAGATAAGATTTTATAACCCTTATTTTATGGTATACAACCCCAGCAATGTTTTCTATATGCAATACCACCATTTAAAATATTTTTGGAAGAGTTGTGGTTGGTCCATTGGATACTGTTTTTGTCTGCCTTTGAATGGGATACAGGATTTTGTTCCTTTTTTTTTTTTTTAAATTATTTTTTATTAGTAATCAGATGGCAGAGACTTTACCATTATGTACAAAGCAGCAGTAAAAAACTACTGTAAATTTTGATGTCCTAGGAACCTACCTTTTTGACTCACAATGTATAGGATGTCTTTTATTATTGTTATTATTATTTCCTAATGACTATTTATATCTGAGATTGGTTATATTGGCTTGATAGAAAAGCTCTACTTAAAGAATGAGGGGGGTTTACTACTTAAATCATAGTGTGAGAAATAAATGTTGCACACAGGACCACTAAACACACATTTAAGTTAAATTTATGCTGCTGATAAATGGCTCCAGGACAGCCAGAACCATTTTAAGATTTTAGGACCTCTCATGCCCAACTCACAATATTTGGTTGGCACAATACAGTTCATACACAGGACCTTGATTTAGGTAGGAAAGCCCTTCTTCCTGGTAACAAATATCAAAGTCTTTATTAGGATCATTTGTCCTATACTCATGGACCAGAGTGTTTGATCTGCTTGAGGAATTCAGATGCTTAACTGCTGTTACACTTCCCTCTTTAATAAAATATTGTGTTTCTGTTTTAAGTAGGAGATCACCTAATTTCTCTGAGAGGGTGGGAGCCAAGGATATCTCTGTAATTTCAGACTGATATAGGCAGAATCTAAACAAACCAAAATAAATGACAAAATATTCACCATTTTCTATTTTGATTAAGCATTCTCAGCAAGGCATCAGCTGCGTAACATTTTTGCACGCTGCTACAGCTGTCTGGGACAGACACACAGAATGTGCCTAACACTATGGTTGGGGCTGGAAATCAAGAGATTATTGAGTACCACTGCTACAAATTATTTAAGGCAATGGATTATTAAGAATATCTAATTAAATGTGTTCTCATTTTGTGACAGAATCATTGAATCACATAATGGTTTCAGTTGGAAGGGACCTTCAAAGATCATCTAGGTGAACCCCCCTGCAGTGAGCAGGGACATCTGCAACTAGATCAGGTTGTTCAGAGCCCCATCCAACTTATCCTGGAATGCTTCCAGGGATGGGGCACCTTCCACCTCTCTAGGCAACCCGTTCCAGAGTTTCACCACCCTCACTGTAAAAAAGATTTTCCTTATATCTAGTCTGAATCTGCCCTCTTTTACTTTAAAACCACCATCCCTTGTCCTATCACAACAGATCCTGCTAAAAAAAGATGTCCCCATCTTTCTTGTAAGGCCCCATTAAGTACTGAAAGGCCACAATAAGGTATTCCTGAAACCTTCTCTTCTCCAGGCTGAACATCTACAACTCTCTCAGGCTTTCTTCACAGGAGAGGGGTTCCAGCCTTCTGATGATTTTTGGGGCCTCCTCTGGACCCACTCCAACAACCTTTTTCCGCTGAGGACTCCAGAACTGGACACAGTACTCCAGGTGGGCTCTCACCAGAGCAGAGTAGAGGGGCAGAATCACCTCCCTTGACCAGCTAGACATAGTTCTTTTGATGCAGCCCAGGATACACCTGACTTTCTGGGCTGCAAGCACACATTGCTTGTTTGTGTCCAGCTTTTAATCCACCAGTACCACCAAGTCCTTCTACACAGGGCCCACTTCCCAAGCTTGTCTACATCCCTCTGGATGGCAACCCATCCCTCTGGCATGTCAACTGCACCATTCAGTTTGGTGTCATCTGCAAACTTCATCAGTGTGCACTTGATCCCGCCTGTGTCAGTGGTGAAAATATTAAACTGTGCTATTCCCAGTACAGACACCACTTGTCACCTATATCCATCTGGACATTAAGCCGTTGACCACTACCCTCTGGATGAGACCAATCAACCAATTCATTATCCACCAAACAGTCCACCCATTATTAAAACAATCTCTCTCCAATTTAGAGAGAAAGATGTTGTGGGGGACCAAGTAAAAGGCTTTTCAGAAATCCAGACAGACAATTTGCATAGCTCTTACCTTGTCCACTGATGTAGCCACTCCATCAGAGAAAGCCACTAGATTGGTCAGGTAGGACTTGCCTTTGGTGAAACCATATGCCTTAGCATAGCTTCTAGGAGGATCTGTTGCGTGATCTTCCCAGGCACAGAGGTGGGGCTGACAGGTTGGTAGTTCCCAGCATCCTCCTTTCTACCTGACCATTCTATCTACCTCTCATCTATAGTCTATTTACTTTTTAAAAACTCTATGTTAAAAAAAAGCACCACTACATTCTTTTCATTGTATTTTGACATAGCACAAATATTTCTCATAATCAGAATGTTCTTCTTTTGTTTGGATGAGTATGAATGCTGCAGTTACTTAATATTCCCTTAAATGACTATGACACAAACTGTAATGATCCTTGGAAAGATTATCCCACTTCTGGAAAATTTAAAAGGAATTTAAGCCTTTAGGTTCAACACATCTATTTTCCTGTTTGATTACTCCAAGGTTTTGTGTGATCAATTATTTACAGATCAATAGTGCTAGAGATTTCTGAGTTACTGAAAAAACTTTTAAGTATTAAACAAATTTTCTTGGGAACCTTGGAGAAGACACAGCATAATACATAGTTGCAAAAAGTTGATAGGTGTTGCAAATTTCAGCAATTGAATATTTTTCTTCGTCATTAAATTAAGAATGAAATAACTGAAATCTACCAAAGATACATTTATTTGAATATGGTAAGTTGAAATATACAAGAAATCTTTATCCTCTTAGTGTCAGGTGACAGTCTTGATGTGTGTAAAAAAATACATCACAAGGATTCACCTGCAAATCCTAATGTTAACATTGGTTTTCTTTATTATGTAAATGAAACAATAAAATCCATACTTGTTTTAAATGTCAGGTTTTTTAATGTGCTTTATTAAAAAAAAATCTATATGTTTTAACACATAAAAGGTGATGGGAGGTATTAAAAGTAAGGATTAGGAAGTGTTAACATTTAGAGATGGGCTGGTTACTAGACAAACGACAGATGCTCTCTGTTAAGCCCTCTCCCTTACCAAAGGGGAAGAGAAAAGGAATAAGGGAGAAAGACTTATGGACTGGAAAAGAAAACTAAAACAGCTGTAATGAAGCAGTAACAATAGAATGAAATATATACAAATGTATACAAAATTAGTATCAAACTCAGCTCTCCTGATGGTAATTATGTCATCGTTACCACTGATGCTGTGGATCAGGCACTGGGGAAATCCCAGACTATAATTAGAGGCAGATGGGAACCAGATTCAGGAGCTGGATTCTGGAACACACAGATCAGGACTGAAGGTAGAAGGGACATTTGAAAAGTGCAAACACTGGCTACCTGTGCTATATGATTACTGTACAATTATTGTACAGTATAATATAAAATAGGTTCAGATATGCTTTTTTAAAGATCCATAATGCAAACATGCACACTTTCACAGAACAATCCTTTCAATTCAAAAGCTTTAGATATCTATCAACATATGTTAAGTATTGGATCTCTTTCTTAGTCCTGTTTGAGAGCAATGTGTTGTTTTCTATTAGCCAAAATACCACAAGACTTACACAAAGGATACATATATGTCATATTTTTCACCCCAGGCTCATTTGCCCTCACTGCTTGATGCTCCCTGCATTATAGTAATGGAGTCCATAAAATGTAATAAGAAAAAGGTGTACTTTAATTAGCCAAGTCATGCTATGAACAAATTCTGATATAAATCACTTCTCTCTGCATATATGAAGTGTGTATATTAACAATTTATATATTGAGTTTGTTGAAGCATCCTAAGGTGTTTTTTTCTAAGTGTGAAGCCAGGCCTGGTCAGAAGAAATCTTCAGACATTAAAATATTCAACTACTGCCCTGTCTAGATGGATATAAAAATTAATGAGAAGACTGCTAGCATGCCAGGGTGTTTTTAAACCCCAAGATGGAAATCAGAGTACATTAGTTAGACCTATTAAACTGTATAGTAGTTCTCTGAGAAAAATGCTAGAAGCTCTATCACATAAGCCTATTTAAAAACAGCTTGGTTTAAATGGATTTTCCTGGGAGTGGATCAGGTTAGGTCATTTAGCAATTTTTTTTCCTTCTGTGAGTGTTACAAGTCTATTAATGGAATCCTAAGCATTACAGCCTTTTTTTTTTTTTTTTTCCCAAATGTATTGAGACTCTAAAGGGCACAAAGAATTTCAAAGGCATCAAAACTGTTTAGATGCTTAATTACATTAATTTCAAGATAAGCATATGTGGCCTTAAAGTATCTTTTCTTGGGTATGTGCATTTGGGTGTGTGAGTATACATATCCAGAACACCACTGTGTAGGCAGGTAGGCCAAAGTCTGCCTGATTCCCAAAAGATGTGTTGCTCCATTGGTATGATTAGGAGCTCAGACACAAGTTCTTGGCTTACTCCATTCAGCACAAGCTGGCCACCATACCCAATGCCTCCAAATGAGACCTCAACTGTAGCTCATTTAATGGCAACGGTGTTTGTCTACTTTCATGGATGTGACTTGGCTGGTGCATCCTATCATTGTATCTGCATTACACTTGGTGACTTTTGACCTTCCTGTAAATGCCACCCATGTCCTCCTCTTAAACAGTCATTGCCACCTGTACAGGAACACCTCTCATTAGTAGGCCATAAGTAGATGTCCTTGCATACTGCACCATTGAATTTGGCCCATTTGTTCAGTCTAGCTTTCTGCATAAGCTCATTACCCACCTTTGTATCCTAATATGTGTCTTAACAAATTCCAACCAGCATGCTTTTTTTTTGTGCCAGTGTTTCAGAAGATGACATCAAAAAAAGCCTGTCCCATGATCCTCCTCCTAAGGGTATGAATTGACCTGGAGGAATTAACTGTTAATATCCTCCCAACACATACCTTCCCTTCTAACACTACTCCTTGTCATATTCCTTTTAACCAGATCCTTATGCATTTTACCGTTCTTCTGTAATGGTTTTTATCTTTTCCATCATAATGAGCCTGTCATTTTTAGCACCATATGATGCTTTATCAAAACTTAAGTAAATATATGTAGGACATTCCCCTTTGTTAGAAATATGGTAGCTTGAAAGTTGGCAGGTCATTCTGGTTCAATTTATATATAATAAATCTGTTCTGTAATGCACAGTTTCCTTTTATCTTAACACTTCAAAATTTCCCCCAAATTTGCTGACAAACACTTGATACTCTTCACCTAATAGTAAGGGAATCAGAACCCCATGCTCTCTTCTTCATTAAATAAAAGTTTCTGGTAGCATGATCTTTCTTGGAACTTGGTAGTTTTCTTAAAATTCTTCATTTGTCAGTTGATACTCAACTAATGGGCAGTTCTGGGATGGAAGTTACTCTAATGCTGTTTCACTTTTCCCCTTTATTTCTCATCTTCTCAAGCAACACAAGCTGAAACACTTCACTTTCAGTCACAATCACAGTATGGTTCTGTTATGTCTGGGTTTGTGGCCATTTTCATAAATTTCTCAATTTTGTTTTTCTTCTGATACTCCTGTATACACATCCTGTGTTCCTACTGACTACTTTCTATGTACCAATCAAATGACACACAGGCCTTTCAACAAATTGATTTATTTTCTTTCTTACTATACTTATTCTTAGGTCCATTGTGGTATCAATAGTTACTTCTTTTTCTATATTAAAATAATAAAAAAAAAAGGAAGCAATTGTTCTCTAATAAGAGCAAGCAAAGTTTAGTTAATATTTTAAATGCTTTCCTGACTCAAAAGAACTATTAGATGAAAAAATCAATATGTTTAGAATGCCTTTTCCTATGGACATGCTGATCTGTTCCAGCTAGAAAAATAACTTTTCTTTAGAAAACTCTGGATATTGTGATTTGCAAGCTGATTTATTCTAGATGTATATTAAAAATTACATATATTTTAAAGTATAAAATGTCATGGATATTATGGGATGTCCCCAATGACTGGAGAAAGACAAACAATATACCCATCTTTGGAAAAGGCCAAAAGGACAACATGGAAAACTGCAGGATGGACAGCCTCACTTCTGTCTTGGATTTAGTCCTGTTAGAAAACATTTCCGGGCAAATGAAAGAGACTATGATTACTGGAGAACAGCCAACATGAATTTACCAAGGATGAACTATACCTGAGCAATTTGATCACTTTCTACGATAAAATGATTGGATTTGTGGATGGGAATTGTGGATTTCATTTACCACAATTTTAGCAAGGCTTTCAACACTGGCTCCCCAATATTCTTGAGCCCAAGTTGGGATGTTACAATCTGTCTAGGCAGGCAGCTAGATGGGTGAAAAAATTGTCTGGCTTGCTGAGCTCAGAGGGAATTGATTAGCAGGCTGTACTCTGTCTGAAGGCTGCTTACAATTGGAATACTGCAGGGACCTGTGCTAGGACCTGTAACATTTCATGTCTTTATCAATGACCTCAAGGAGGTGAAATTTGACAAGGACAATGTCATACACCAGAAAGGAGTAGCCTCTTGCAATGATATAGCTAAGCAGTGAGCTGAACATGAGCCAGGAATGTCTCCTGGCATCAAAGCAATCTGTGAGTATCCTGGGCTGTAATAGAAGCAGAGCAAATAGATAAAGGAAAGTGACTATCTCCCTGTACATGGTATTAGACTGCACCTAGACAATGTATCCAGTTTTGGGGCCCCAGTACAAGAGAAACATTGATAAGCTGCAGCAAGTTCAGTGGAGGCCTACTGAGATCATTAGGGCTAGAGCATTACCTGGTGAGGAAATACTGAAGGAGCTGTGTTTGCTAGAGTGACAAAGTTTGTATTGACAAGTTAGACTCCCTTTTTCACTGGGACTCAGTGGACAAATGACAATAGTTTTGTATGAGGACATCTAAAGCATTCAATTGGCAACTTCTTCAGGGAAGTGTGACTTCTCTTATGGGTCTGAAGCATTAGCTCTATTTAGCAGTGAGACATGATTCACACACTATTGCTGTTATTTAACAGTTACCAGCTTTGTACTCGGTGATTTATCCACAAATAAAGATTTAGAATCAGATAAAAATAATACCGGTTATAATCATGTCAAAATTTAGGTTGAAAGGACCCCCTGGATATTACCTAGTCCAACCTCCTGCTTAAAGCAAAGGTAACTTTAAAGTTATATCAGGTTACTTTCACAGTTCAGTTTTGAACATCTCTAGGCAAGATTTCACCATCTGTGTGGGAAACCTTTTTCAGTACATATCTGCTCTCATGGCAAAAAAGGTTTTCCTTATATCCAGCTGGAATTTTCCTTTCTGCATGCAACCTGTGTCAGGTACCTTTCACCTTCAACTAGGAATCTTTGAGAGGAGTCCAGCTCAACCTTCTCTAAGATCCCTTTAAACAATGGAAGATAACATTTTTTTTCCCCTTAGCTTCCCTGGAAGCATAACAAACCCATCCTCCTAACCATTCAGTAGTCCCTTTCTGGACTCAGTTTGTTCTGGGGATGCCAAAACTGGACATGGTACTCCAGATATAGCTTCATGTGGCTGAGTTCTTCACCAGGTTCTTCATTTCTGAAGTGCTGCTGCATAACTAGGCACTCCCCAACCTATAACAGTTAAAGGGGTTATTCTGCCCCAAATGCAGAACTTTGCATTTGTTTGTTGAATTGCATAAGGTTGCTGTCAGTTCATTTCTTCAGCTTGTCAAGATCCCTCTGTGTGGCATCCCTGGCCACTAGCCTATCAGCCCTTCAGCCCCAGTTTGTTGTGAACTGTGACATTGCTGAAGGGTGCATAACATCCCATTGACTGTTCACTGAGAAAGAGATTAGATGGTGCTAACCTCAGATTGACCTTTGAGACATGTCACCTGTAACCAGTTAGATTTCTAACAGCTAACCCAAACACTATGAACCTACGATCAAGACATAGTTCACCCATATTTCACCCAGTCCAAATCCCAGTTTGGTTTCATGGAAATTATGGAAAACTCTGTTGAAATCCCTGTGAAATTCAGGGTAAATAACATCCACTGCTCTCTCCTTAGCTACCAAACCACTCATGTTATCACAGAAGACAGTTAGGTCAGGTAAAATTTGCCAGTTACAAGTCTTTGCTGGCGGTTCCTATTAATTTTCCTGTCCTTCAAGGTCCTGGAAACAACTTACATGAAGACTTACTCTTCATTTCCTCAGGAAGTAAAAGAAGCTGTTCAGCCTGGAATTTCCCGAATTCTCCTTTTCACCTATTTTGAGGATAGACTTAAGATTTACCTTTTCTTGGGCAACATAGACCTCCACTTTTCAAAGATGATAGCAGTGGCCTTGCAATGACATTGCCCAGCTCAGATGAATCTTGTTTGGTCCCACGGACTTGTATATGTCCAGGTTATTTAAGTAGTCCTAAAGAGAATACCTATCTATTGTGCATACTGCTGTTCTCCCCCAGAAATATGCTATTTGGCACAGGGATCTGGGATACCTGAAAACAGATCTTGCCAGTAAAGTCTGAGGCAAAGAAAGCTTTAAGTACTCCTTTTCTGTGTCCAGTGTTACAAGATCACCTGCTCTGTACATTATCAGGCCCACATGTTCCTTGTTCCTCCCTTTGCTGTGAATGCATGTGCTAATATGATCAACAGATCTGTCACCAAATTCAAAGCAGAATTCTGGCCATTCAAGGTGTTCTTTTGTGTAGACTGCAACTTCTCCACTCTTGCCTTCCCTGACAGTCATTCCTAAAAAACTTTCATCCATCCACCCATCACAGCATGCAAATTGTGCGCTTTTCAGCCACATAGCTGTGAGACCAGAGATGTCTATACGATGCATCCATGTAAGGTACTCCAGTTCCTCCTGTTTTTCAAGATGCATGTGTTTGTGTTCAAGCATTTGAGAAGTTCCTCTGGATGCCCTGCTTTCTCTGGGGAAGTGAGAGAGCACCCCTTGTCACTCCATCCTACACAGTCTTCCCGCATTTATCCAAGTTATAAAAGAATTTGGGTGGGATAGGAACATTAGAAGAGGTATTCCCTCTTTCAGCATAAAAACATTTCCACTAATAACAGTGAACCTATGAGTAGACTATAAAAAAGGGAAAATAGAACTAAAAAAGAAGGTGTATATTTGATTGAGGTAAATGTAGCAGCTCATCAGCAGTCCTGATGCTGTGTATCTATATTTTTATCATAATGAGGAGACAAAAAGATGAAGAGTCAGATTCCTTTCTTGTTATTCTTTATTTGTATTATGTTAGTGCTTAATGTTTTCACAAGAGCTTCAGATGGTGAACACCATATGGAGCTTAGAGCTCTGAAGACAATTCTAACTTGTGCTTGTGCAGCCTAGGTAGTAGAGATGTAGCATAAAACTGGAATAAGTTTTATGAGTGGCATGCTCATTCTGTGACTGGTATCTAAATTGTAGGGGCTTTCTTAGTATGTTTAAAAAGAGAAATGCTAGTATGAAGAACAGAAGGGGACGAATACATCTTCTTTGTCTAGTTGCCTCCTAACATTTTTCCCTCTGTCCCTGTAACCCAACTAAGGATCTGTGTTTTTAAGCTGCTGTGAGTATAACTGATAACATGCTCTCAATATAAAAAAGGGATTTTTGTATTGTGGTGAAACTGGCACAAATATGTGGCTCTTTTTTTCCCTCCACAGACTTATGAAGGTATATTAAGAATAGCTAGTAAAGGTTTGGCACTCAGTAATTAATGGGAGTGATTTATTTGCTGAAATCATAACCACTGTCTGATATGGATAAATAGACAATAGGTCAGCTCTAAGAAGGAAAAGACTACTATGATTTTGGTTCTCAATTAGTACTTTCAGTGGATAAAGTACGCATTTTGCAGCCTTAAATCTTGCCTTATCAATCCCTCCATCCACTTCCCTTTCCCCTTTCTTCTCCAGATTCCCAAAACAGGGATTTTTTTTCACATGAGCTCTATAATATTCACACAGAGAACACTTGAAAAATGGTTTCTATATTAACCAGTAGAATTGCAACCCTCTGTCTAAAACCCAGAAACTGATACATTTAGATTAGTGAGACTCTTAACCAATGCTTGAAGTAAAGTTTCATATACTCATGAGTAAGGTACTGACTGTATAAATATTGAACTCGGTAGAAATTGAAAAACCGAAATGGCAGAATTGCCCCTTTCCTGACTTACTCCAACCATCCTCTATATTAGTGGGAACAGATGGGAAACACACAAAATATTTTGTATCAGTCTGATCACATTTTCTATAACTAAAGATGCTCCATTCATTTTTGATGTAAAGGATGTACAGTACAAACATTAAGAACTCCAGCTTTGTGTATGCCAATATAAATTATACTCTACACAGCATGCAAATTTTAGTTTAGAAGTTCACAAAATGAAGTTCCACTCCAAAGAGGGTCCTTAAAAGCCTCAGGTCTAATCTTAAAACAAAATACTGAAACATTCGATTGACAAATATTAAGTATTTTAAAACACTTTATTTATTTTTGCTAAAAATTATTATAACTACAGGATATCAAGGTGGAAGGGTGCCACTGAATTGAGAATGACTACTTGAATGAATAAAACACAGGAATCTATTCAGCTATTGAAATGTCTGTGTAACTCCCATTACCAGAGATGCATGCACAGAGTACAGCAAAGTGAAATCTGTCATATTTGTATGTATATCTTAAAGAGCAGAAGTAGTGCAAAAAATGTACTAAAAATAAAAAGGAAAAACAAAACAAACCAAAACCAAAACAACGACAACAACAACAACAACAACAACAAACTAAAATAGGGTGTGCTGAAATGCCGTAGAAAATTTTGTCCCATGAGGGCTTCAGAAGCTGCAGGTATGATGAGATTTCACTGTGTCTCCAGCCAATATGAAACACTGTGCACACTATGACAAAAGCCAGACTGAGTCCCAGCTTGAGCCATTTTCCACTGTCTCTTTGTATATATCACTGCATGGCTTCATGTCTGTGTAAGCATCATTCACTTCAAAAGGCAGTTTTGTGCCTTCTGTGTGAGGCATTTCAAGAGATGGCTGCTCTATAGATTACTGAAATCACCTGATTTAAGACAAGGATTTTACACTCTCAGCACCTTGGCATTGTGGCTTTTGGATTCTCTGATATATATGTGTAAAAATTTAAATGTGCAGTAAAAAATTAATGTATATTGTAGAAATAGAACAGCTGGAAGGAACACCGTGGCAGAAGATCTGTTTGCTGTATGTGGAAATCTGATCTAAACATAACAGATAATAAGTATACAGGGCAGATATGCCATCTTCTTTTATTTAAAGTTACATTTTTGTGAAAGAGAAGCATAGAAGAAAGATTTTTATCCCTGGAAAATCTACAGTTGGAATCAGAATATATCAAGTCTAATAAAATGTGAACCCACCATGACAATATAGCAGTACTTTATAAGTAAGATGATACATTTAGGGACTGATTATTCTTCTATAGACAATCTCATCTGCACCACTGTAGAATGAAGAGGCAACTTTGGGAGAGGAAGGAGGGTGTAGATATTGCTGGACATCACTGAATAATGGTCCAAGACTAGAAAAGTAGTATGAGACCCATGAGAGTCAAACTTGTACTTTATAATGCAGATTAGGTTTTAGGGTAAGCTTTGAATTAAATCTGAAAAGCAAGTATGTTCTGGTTCTGGATAGTCACTGTCAAAATCTTCAAACAGTATTAGTTTTTCTTAGGCGATTAGGTTAACTATTTAAGACAATAATCATAGATCATCTGGGACTTGTGCTAGTGGAAAGTGCCTTCATTAAAACTGGATCTGAAAAGCAGAATGAGTTTGTTTAGGATCTGCCCTTTAAAGGAGATTATTGTGTCAGTGATTTCAATATGAACTACTTACAAAGTCACAATAATGCAGATTGGAGATTCCAGTTTGGGCCTACCACTGTGTATACTGAGATTGAAACAAAGTCAGTACTCTGCTGTTTTCTGTTTAGGTTTGGTTAAGATCAGAGATAAATGGCAACAAAGGATTATATAGTAGTTCATATCAACTAATAAACAAATGGTCTACTTAGAATCTTGCACGTGTTCAGTAATAGGAAAGACAGCAGAAGCTCAAGATGATAATGAACTGGAATAAGTGTATATACACACACAAACATGTATGTGTGCATGTCCTTGATACTTAAACAGAAGTGTAACAGTCTAAAAAGATGAGAGATAACATAAATGAAATCTTCACAAAGTAATGAAACAGATGTGATATCTGCTGATGACTCAAGCTAACATTTGTAATGGGATGAACATGTACTCTCTCACATAGTGTTAAAAGGCTAAGCCTGAAATGATTCGTACATGTAATAGATGTCTAATGAATGCCTGGACTATGAGGTCCACTGCTGATCAAACTAAGGATATTATGTTGTATGCTGTTTAATTGTCATAACAAGAAGCTAAAGTCCCACTGATAGCAAGATCCATTTTCTCCTTTCTAGGTCATTCATTGGATAATCTTGTCTTCTGAGTATTAAACATTTTCCTTGAGTATACTGTGCCTTATAAATGTGTAATACTAGCTGTGAAATGTCAGAAATTTTGAATGATTAGTGGTGTGCCCTTAGAACTTTAATCAGCAGTCCATTTAATTAAATCATCTTGTTAAAAAATGCCTTTTGCCATCCTCAAAAATGTGTAATGCTCAGTGTATGAGATCTGAATTATTTCAGTTGCAATATCAAGAAAGTGGTTTTTTACCAAGCTGGAATTTCTTACTAGCATGTTACTTAAGTTGTATATTTTTAGTATGACACCGATTACTCCTTAACTCTGAATGTTTACTTATAGATAAAGTGTATACTTTTCTCATATATAATTATCAAATAGCTTAGGTAGATATGCACATTGATATATGCAAACACTTTTTCACTAAGAATATTAACATTCTTATTAGAAGCTTAGGAACTATTTATGATGTGCTTCTCTACTATGTCTCTGGTGTTGAAAGTAAGTCAAGGAACCGTGAAATGGTAGTAGATGACAAAACCAAACTTCCTGAATGTTGTTCTCCACCATACAGAGCAGGAGACAACATGCACCCTCAGACATACATGACAAAAACTTGTGTGACTAACCAGCTTGCAGACAGCTCACCTCAAGGATCAATGAGATGCAGCTTTCTTCCTGTCAGCTTGTGTTTCCTTTTTGTCATCTGCGTCCTCAAGGGAGAACTCAAGGTTTTGTTTTCATGATGTTTGCTTAGGAGACAATAATGCCCTTTTTAACTGCAGTGTGGTTTTTATGTCAGGAACACCAGAACTCCTGAACTGACAGTTGCTTTTCTCACTGTAGACAATTAAGGAAAGTATATTTAAAAAAAACCCCAACCAAACAAACAACCAAAAACACACACCAGAAACAAACAACCAAACAAAACCACAAACAACAACCAAACAAACAAAAACCACAAACAAAAGAAAACTAAACCCAAACCAAATCAACAAAAAACCCACAAACACATAAATACTTATCCACAGAATTATGATTTTTGCACATTATAATCAATACAGAAAAAAAAAAATCTTGTTACACATTTGCACTATATATTATGTATACACCATGAAAGAGGACTTGGGAGGAGGGTCTACTGAGATAAGCAAAAAATGCATGCAGTTGATGTGGATGTCTGTTATTAACAGAAGAGGTTAAATTGAGTTTGGATAGGGAATGTATCTTTATAAGTCACTCTTTTTCTGCAAATACAGTGTTTTGAGAACTGCTGCTAAGTCTCCAAGGAAACCACTGCTATTTGTGGCTCTGTTTAGTAGTGGAAAACTAATTTTTACCTGCTTTTCTAAGGCTGACAAGTCATGACAGCTCTTAGAAGTCTACAAATCAATTATTACTCAAGCCATGCTATATTTTTAGTTACCTTTTTTGTGTATTTAGACCAAATCACTGAATTACACTACAGATCTGAGGCAGAAAAGTTAGTTGTGATTTGAAAAACTGGTACAAATCCCAATTTTCACAGCAAAGCTTGAGAAAACAAAAATCTTTCTTTGTTCTTAAATCAGATACTGACAGTGAGAGACAGAGCTTTAAAGAGATATTTTCACAGAATTACAATGGTAGAGATTGTTAGGGATCTCTGGAGGTCATCCTGTCCAACACCACTGCTAAGGAAGGTTTGCCTAGAGCAGGTTGCACAGGAATGTGTTCAGAGAGTTTTTGAAATTCCCCAAAAAAGGAGAATACAGAACCAGTCTGGGCATAATATTCCAGGGCTCTGTCACTCACAGTAAAGAATTTTCTCCTTATGTTTATGCTTCCTGTGTTCTTGTTGCCCCTTGTTCTATCACTGGGGCACCACCGAGAGGAGTCTGTCCCCATCCTTTTGACCTCTGCCCTTTAAATATTTATAAGCATTAATAAGATCCCCTCTCAGTCTTCTCTTCTCCAGACTAAACAGACACAGGTCTCTCAGCCTTTCCTCATAAAAGAGATGTTCTAGTCCCCTCATCATCTTTGTAGCTCTCCCCTGGACTCTCTCCAGTAGTCCCATCTCTCTTGAACCAGGCAGCCCAGAACTGGGCACAGTAATCCAGCTGCTGCCTCACTAGGGCAGGGTAGAGGAGGAGGAGAACCTCCCTCAACCTGCTGGTCACATTCTTCTGAATGCACCCCAGGATACCATTGGCTTTCTTGTCTACAAGAGCACATTGCTGGCTCATGGTTAACTTTTCCACCAAGGACTCCCAGGTCCTTCTCTGTGGAGATGCTTTACAGCAGGTGTGTCCGTGACCTATACTGGTGCATGGGGTTATTCCTCCCCATGGAGGCATTCTTTATGCCTCACAGTGAACTGTTACGTGTTCTTTCTCTTCCCATGTTTCTCTGCCAGCAAAAACCAGATGTTGACATCCTTGAGCTGTTATACACAGAGAATTTGTCATTTTTCCACAACAGCAGTGGTGAGATCAAAGCATGAAATATCTGTACCGGATAACACCAAGTATATCCAGCTAGCTCCACACCTTGTCTCCAACATTAGCTGAGGGCTGTTGTCCATGCAGTTGTGTAAGTACAAGGTAGTGACACAGTGAGGTCACCACAGAATATACTCCCAGCATCTGATGGGAGGCACAATCTACCACAAGCAGTGTTCTTGTGTTTCATAGCCCAGAATACGTTTTACCTCTGTTAATTTGTCCGGTCACTTTTTAAGACCATAAGACCTTTAACATCTTCAAGATTCAATTCAGAGATTGAAAAAAGGACTTGCCATGTAGTTCAGGAGAGGCAGGGGTATCTAGAAGCAGCAAAGTTGGAATTAATCTTTGGTCTGAACAAGAAACACTCATGAGCATGATGAGGAAGTGTCAACAGTGGATGATACTTGGGGTCCTGGTTTGGTCATCTCTGCACTTCTGCCAAATAGGAAAATACATGACACTTCTACACTTGTGTTACCATGCTATATGCATGATAACTTTCAGCTCTTCTGTAGGACTTGGTGTTGCCTGCTGACTGATGTTATTCCTTCATGCACAGAAATGTTTGAAACTGCAAACCAGCTCTGGTTAGTATTTCCTATTAAAACAAACTTCTGGTGTGGTCTCAAAACAAAGCTTTATTTATTTATTTTAATATATTTTTTCTATATTTCATTTGTGGGTGTAACAGGGTACATTGGGATTCAAATTTCCTACTTTTTCCCCTTAAATTGTCCCTACATGTTTAACAAGAGTTTCATAAGCCACACAAAATTGAAAGACAGATGTGGGGAAGAAGGAAGTGATAGAAGCTACAAATGTGTTCAAGAGAGAGGTGATGTTACTAGAGATGGAGATATGGAAGCTCTTAAGTTATAGATGACTCAGGGGTAAACTCTCTCATGAATAACCTGAGCATGCAAAAAAAAAACTTTTTTTTTTTTTTAATGACAACCTATGCATTATATACCTCAAACCATGGTAATTTAATCTTTCTCAATCCTGTCAGTATTGTTTGTGACTTATTTTACATTGCTGTTATTTAAGTGGGAAATCCAAAGAATATTTTCAAGCTTGGTCAGACATACATAGTTATAGCCCACAAAAACTTTCAAATGCAACAACTGAAGCTTTATATTTTTTGTCCAGTTTGCTGGTTTTATCAATGTCAGTTACTTTAAACTATGTTCTCAAGTGTGCTCATGTTGCACTCAGAAATCCTTAAAATACAAATACCTTTCTGCATAGATATAAGTTTCTAAGACTTGCAGATTTGTGGCATGTATATACAGGAACAGTAGCTTAGTGAAGACAATAAAGTTCTGGCAATAAAATACTGAGGGAAAAATGATCTACTAAAATCTGCAGGGCAGCAAAGAGGAATCAAAGAGCCTCTGTCCACCCAGGATTTGGCTCACCCTCTCTCTCCTGGATTGGTATCCCTCATTGCTCACACCACTCCCTTGGGGCAACTAATGTACACTTTTTTCAGTTTTTTAAGTCAATGAGCTCAGGAGAGAAAAGTCATTAATTGATTTGAAGGCTGATGATTGAAAGCTGCGGGTAGCATGACCTTGCTCACTACATTTAGATATCAAATGGTGAGTTAGTTTGAGGCAGATATTGTGAAAGGGCCTCTGCTAGGGGCAAGCAACTCCACTGGTTTGAAGGTTCAGGTTCAGACTGCAGTCACTGCAGTCTGCTGAGAACAGGCACCTTTCTGTTCATGTCTTCTTTGGCACCAAGTGCCTAATCTGCTTGAGCTCTTAGAAATAGGCCTTTAGCTGAGCTCTCAAGGACTACTGGGGAGTCCTGTTTCTACCAAAAGCATCACATTCCAGGTGGGCTAATACACCTTGGCCTTGCTGTGTATGGGATACACATGATGTTCTTCAGAGACTGTATTGAACAATATGTATGATGATTTTATATACACAGCAACATAAACAGATGAAAACACTGCCATCCAAAGTCTCAATAAACCCGGTGGCAAATATTTTATTTTTCCCCATGCCATACCTATATGTTTGGGAATCTAGGTCTTGACTCTGCAATGTTTACTCTTTCTGTTGATTACCATGGAGTTTTCCCAAACATAAATTCAGCCTGATAACTTTAGTGTAAATGCTTTTGTGAATCTGACCAGTAGCACTAGATGTTAATACTGACACCACTATCCACAGAGCTATTTCCACCATAAAAGATGTCAGAAAGCCTTATTAAGCCGTCTAGTTCTGCCTCTATTTTTCCTCTGTTTTAATGTGTCCATCAATGCTGACGCAATGCAGTGTAGGTTGAAGTGTCGGAAGCAATGCAGCCATTCAAGTATTCTGTTCTTCTGTGGATGTTGATGAAAAATGAAAGCTGTTTGTGCCTCAATATTGTGACAGTGAATGAATCACAATGTAACAGCTTTTCTATCCTGTTTTTTTTTTTCTTTTTTCTTTTTTTTTTTTAACATTTATTTTCTACAATTAAAATATTCTGGTCACTTGAAGAAAGGAACAAGGCAAAGGATAAATGGGGAAGATATCCTTTTTAATCATTCTGGGAAGAACAATGCCTTCCTTCTTGTTAGCCATTAATGACCTTGAATCTGATGTAGCTTTCTTGGACTTGTTAGTTGATTACTCTTCCAGTTTGCGAGTTATTGTAAGGCTCTTTCTGGACTCTGAAGGCCTTAGCATTAATTTGCTCCTGATAGAGTGCATTTCTATTAACAGGCCAAAGAACGCACTGTCAAGAAGTTAAAAAATGTAATTTTTAAAATGTTGATTTAATGTCTCCACTCCTTAAGCTACAGACATATCAGTTATTGTTAAAGTTTTGTTCCCTAAATTTCAAGCTTTGTATGAAAGAGAGCAACAAAGAAGTGTGTAGTTATTTTTCTGTTTATGTCTACTTCAAATACCTTTCCAAAGCCATGGCTTTTTTCAAAACCAAATCACAAAGCTATTTCAAATTAATATCCTGCATTCCTTTTCAAAATCATATTATTTCTCTTTATAACTCACTTCTAACCCTAAGATTTCTCACTGTTCTGATTCACCCTGACCTGATCTGAATAATTGCATGGTCATGCCTGCAAAATTTTTTCAGAGCAGAGAATTGAAGTTCTGCTATGTAACATTAAAACAGACCTTGCTGAATGTGTTTCTAATTGTTGTTTTGCAGATCAATTGCCTACAGTTCTGGTGGGGTCAGGGAAGACTATTATTTAGAACTTCTGCATGTACAGCCAGATAGATCTTTTCTGATCATGTGAATACCTTACTTTGGAAGATGCTTTTGCTACCAACTCCACTACTTACCCACTTATCATGTCTTTATCCCCAGAGTTGCTTGGCTCCTATTTAGGGGACAGATATTTAGCCACTTTCACATCCTTCTCATTTTGATCCCCAGACTTGCAGTGTATTCCTTGTAAAACACCCTCATTTTCACTTGTCTGACATCCCCTTAGGTACACTAATTCCCCACCTTCCCTCCACATCCCATCATCAACTACAGAGGCATTCAGCATACCTTTTCATGACTATTTTCTTCCTATGTTTCATTCAGATATAGCTAGAAAGACCACAAGCAGAAAGGTTGTAAAGTGATTAAACTAATTTTCTTCATTTGCCATGGCGCCAGCTTTCTAGGTCCTTTATAGAAACTAGCTCAGTCATGCGGCAGGTTGAACTTGAGATTCCTGATGCAGATCATTATGCTCCCATAAATTATCTCAAATGTACCTGAGACAGGGTTTGAGCCAGACATTTACAGGAGAGGTTTCTTCCTTTTGCTCTTTTCTTTTCTTTGCTATCCTGCACCACTTGGCTCTTGCCTGCAGAATTGAGAACAAATAATATTTTTTGAAGAGTTTATTATGTTTAGTACCACTGTCTTTGGAAGGTACTCTCTACTTCGAAGCCAAAATTATTTAAAATAAAATTCCTATAGTAACCCAGTCTGGTGAAGAGTAGGAAAAAGATGTTTTCAATTTTTAATTAGTAATTCAATTAATCATAACTGATTTTAATAAAAGAATACAATGGTCATACAAAGCAGTATTTACTTCTGGTGAGGTTATGCCTGTGTGAGTGTACAAATTACTAGAAACTCTCAAGGGAACTGATCCCTAAACCAGAAAAATTTCTTTGAATAAACTTCCCATTGATATAGTTAGTACTCAAGTTTTAAACTGCATTCTTTGATAAATTTGTCATGTTATCCAAATGCAAATCATGAAAGTTCTGTTATAAGAATTAATATAATTGTAGTTATATAACACAATGTGCTAAAAGCTTACACTGTAGTAAATATTTATCAAGCAAATTCTGAGTTGTCTTAAAATAAAACAGAGAAATCTTCAAGCTTTATTTTTCTTCTGTTAAAAAAAAAAACAAAACAGATAAAAATACTAAAAACAAAATTCAGTTTTTAATGCTAATCTGTAAACTAGTCCAGTTTCACATATCCCAGTTTTCAATTTTTTAAAAACAAATTATCCATTTTTCAGGGAAAACAGATGTTTTCCAGGAATCTTTGAGATTAGTTCAGTTTTGATTCAACCAAACATTTGTGCTATTCTGGTTTATATATAATTGCGATCTATACTTTTTCAAAGAACCCTGAAAAAAGTTTTATACATAAATAAGACAAACGAAGCTAAGGAGAGCAAAGTGACTACAGTAATTGTGCTGCTCTTGCAAGGCACCAGCATCGTCTATGAGCACACTCAAGGGTGTTCATACCATCCATGCACAAAAATGTGTTAATCAGATAGCAACATCTTTGGATTTAAATAGAAACCATAGACATATTTAAAATGAGTAAATATCTCCCTATCATCCATGGAGATTAAAAATACAGCAAGGCTGGCTCAGCATCCTGGGTAGGGTGAAGCAGATATGACTGTACACCTTCCACACAGTAATGGGATGTACTAAGCACCTACTGGTAATGGTCCTTGAAACACACCTACAGGTCAGAGCTGCTGAAGTGAAGGCAACTAGACTAGCTGGGTGATGCTGGTGAAGGATATGATGTTACAGCAGCAATGCTCACCTTCATACAGCTTTTCTGGCACTTCCAGCTCAGAATGCTCTAAGAGTGCGTTCATGAAGGAACTTGCAAGGCAAGGAAGAGTGCAAGGATTTTCTTTGCTTCCATATAGCCTGATTTCTAGTAAAATAATGAGACTGATCAATTCCCACACATATGATTTTCATTAGACTTAGGAAAAGTTTCAGCTCAAACCATTCTTTCTTCTTTTTTTTTTTTTTTTTTTTTTTTTGGTAGGATTTTACTTAACCTTATGTCTCTTTATAGAAGGATTTCTGTGTACTTTCTTGAAGAATATGCAAGGTATTATTCAGAAATTGAAGTTTTCATTTTATTAATATATATCCTCTGAATTTGTGCTCAGTCATTTCTGTCTATTTTCTTTTGAATTTTTGTTTTTCTTTAAAAACACAAATTTACACAAATGTCATTAGAAAAAAAAGTAAGGGCAAGGAAACTCATTATGGAGAGGAAAGAAGAATCTAATAAATTAGTGGTCTTATTCTATGTTCAGAAATCAAACATAAAAAAAATAAAATTAAGAATTCCAGCATGGGGGAGGGCAGAATATTTTATCTGAGAAAACAGATTTGAACTCAGACTAAATCTGGGGTCCATTTGTAAAGACAAGAAATTGAGCTCAATAGTTTCATAAACTGCAAGTGCAGTAGCATGACAGGAGAGGGTTGATGGCCTATAATGCTTTGTCAGAAGCTTTTCCTCAGAACTGTTAAGAGTTGATGCCTGTAGAGAAATAAATGCCCTTTAGGACATGGTTCAAGTATAGGAGTAGTTTAGCCTGTCTTGCATCTGAGAGGACAGAGGTATTTATCAAGAAAGTTGTATAGGTTTTTATGGTTGACTGAAATTCAAATCGCAGAATTGAAGGTGGAAAGTTGATGTTTTGACTCTGGCAAACCAGAATGGAAAGATTTCTGCTGTATTTTAGAAGGGTGAGGTGAGGTTCCTTTCTTATAAACCAACAATAGTCATGTATTTCTAAAAATGGCATGCCTCGCTGTCATTTCACCCTGGGATTATCCATGTGTCCTGGAGACAGGCAGACATCTGGGAGACGATTTCACCGAACAGAACATTCTGTAGTTGCAGGAGGTGTTTATTACACTAAATCATTGTTTCTCACTTGATTTCACATAATAAATTCATAACTCTGTGACATTTCCTTCTTTGACCTTCAGCATAGATCAGAGGACACAGCTGAAATCAAACACACTGTTTATGTGAGCTTGGCCCCTTCCAATTAAAGGATTTTTTTCCTTGCATTTTCTCCCATTTTTTTCCCTTCAGTATTTCAGTATTATTGTTTCTGAATTTTCAGTGGCCATGCTTAGCACACTTGGTTTTCCTGGGTATAATATATTCTTCTTTCACAGATGTTATCAGAAAGTCTTCTACAAGTCATTATGTATGGAAAATACTGTAGTAATGCTTTCTCTTTTGCACAGGTGCATGGCAGATATGTTTTTCCTTTGGGCAGGAAATAAAAAAGCAGTCTAACATGACAATGCTCAAATAAAAAAAACCCAAAAACAAAAACCCAGAAAACAACAGTAAAAATTGACTGCATCAGCCAAAACCCCTGATTTTATGTCTACAGAAACAATAGCTAAGAGTATTTTGTTGAGTTGTCTTTTCTGTCATTCAGTCTTGTCATATCACCTTTCGTCTCCATCTGTTATTCTTATTTTTCTGATGTAGTTTCTCCTTTTCCACATCCCAATTGGTTAACTATGACTGCAAATAGTTGATTTGCCTGGTTTTATAATCTAGGTAAAAGCTTGCTTGTTTTGTCTGGATGCATAGAGGGAAAGTTGCTTGCAATATTTTACAGCTTGTACAGGACTCAGTAATTAAAGTCAGTCTTTGGGCTTACACCCATTACCATAGCACATATGCTCTAGACAGAAGTTATAGTTCATTCCCACTCTCAAGTAAAATTAAGCCAGATCCTGACCTTGAGTCTATGGTTTGTAGAGAGCTTTAAATGCTGAGCTTGTGCACATTTAACCCCACTGTAACAGTTGTAGGGTCATAGGGAGGTGACAGATGCTATCACACACTTCCTACTGTAGATGATTAATTATGGAGAGGTCTTTGCATAGACTGGGCCTGAAAATTTTAGCTGATTTCCTCAGCAAGGTTCTTGGCAGACCTGCAGGAACATCTTTGTCAATTCAAGCCAGCTAGTATCTGTTGTGTTTATCACAGGTTTCCTTACACACCATAATCATCCAGGCTGATAAAAGCAATGAAATTTCAGTACAACACAGTGCTGGAAATTTGGATATCTAATAAACAAATATTACCATTACTACTCCTTGCATTATATAGCTGATATTAACATCAGGCTTACATATTGTAATTTTATTTCTTAAACTACACAGATACTGCTTAGATATATGGATTTATTATGACATTTGGCATATATTATTTATAGCATAAGAAAGGTGAAACATCTTGCAGCATGCGTGTAAAGATTAGGATTTATTGTCCAGGAATCCTTGAACAATTTTATCAAAAGCCCATTTCTAGGTGGTGTTTTTCTGCAATAAATCATACAGCAGAAATCTATCAGTGGACACCAGTAGGAGATAAATGAGAGCAGAGGAAAGAGGGTCATCACAGATTTTTTTTTCTGTATCATGACCTGTCATTGGCAGAAATCCATTTATTATCGTACATGACTGATTTTTTTCCCTTACTCACTGGGTTTGCCATACTGTGGACTGTTTATCTAAAATAAAATGAAAACTTCACAAAATGTAAGCTTTCAGGAATCAGGAAAACAGAGACAACTTAAAGACCACAGGTTCTACTTCTGTATACTTCTCTATTTCTCTCTACCTCCTTCCTTCTCTCTTTTTTCTCTTTCTTCCACCTGCTGCAAATTGTTTTGAAGTTTTCATTATGGAAATAGGGGAAAAGGATGGATAGGACTATAAACCTGGTGCTGTGGAGGTACATAGAATTACTAAACTATATGCAAGAAGAAGGCAAACTGTATTGCCCAGTGGGAGAGCTGCTGTTCAGCACATTTACCGCAATTAAAGTTTTTCAAGAACCTTTCTACCTTTTTTAAATGAAATAAAGTCACATTTGTCTTTTAGTAAGTGTCAGGGGAGAGAGGGCAATAAGGAGTGTAGCTGAAATGTACTTTTTTTTGCTAGCTTGGGATTAATCAAGATGGGAAGGAGCAATGCAGCCTTACATATCTCAATTAATATCACCACCTGAATTTCTACAGGGTCCTTGAGAATGATCCACTCATGTTTCAGGCAGCTGGTATGAGATTTGGTTCAGTAATGAGGCCTGCACCCAGGCCAGAATGACGCTGATAGTCAGGCTTCTGGGAACCAAGAGGAAAAGCAAGAGAAACAAGTCTTCTAAGAGAGCATGGGTGAAATTTTTATAATACAAAAGCAAAAGCTTTAAGGACAGTCAACATCAGGTGACAGTTGTCCACTCGAATCCTTCCTTTGTACAAGTAATGTACCACTAGGATACATACTAATTAATATACCCAGGTTGTTCTCCTTCTGGAAAGTCTTGGTTATTTCTGCTTTATTAATTCCAGATTTTATCATAGCGCAGGAGTTTTGAATGATGCCTCATCTCTTTGATCTGTTTACCTTTTTGACATGTGCCACAAGCATTTTTCCTTCCCTAGGCTAGACAAAAAAGCACAAATGCTGGTAGAGTCTATGTTTTCCTTTGAAAAAAGATGAAATAACAAACTAATGGCCATTCATTTGTGCAAAATAATGGTTTAGCTGCATCTTATCAACAGAGACAAGGGTGGGACTGTGGAAGCCTGTTCACACCAGCTATGTAAGCTTATGTCACTCTTGGGAAGGTCTAGCTGCAAGTGAATCACCAAATAGGATCTTTCTTCCCAGTTCTGGACTGTCAGCTCTACATTACAGCAAATGAGATACTGTCCTTGTGGAAGACAAGTCCTATTGCCAGATACATCCATACGCTGCCACAAAGCAAGGCTCTTTCTGATACTGGAGTATGTAATATATAAGTAAATAATTTTTTTTTCCTTTCTTGTCACTAAGGTTTGAGTTACTAAAGCAATTTGGCAAATGGTTAGTAGCTATCACAATTATTCTTTAATAATCCTATTGCAAGAAAATACAAGATGTTATTGTAATGTATAGTTTACTGTGACAATACTATGTATTTACTTAATTTATGGGATCAGGGGATGGGGGATGGAAAGAAAGTCTTGCAGTGAGCAATTCGGATTGATGACAGAAACAAAAATTTAGAAATCAGTAAGGAGAAATCTTTCTTTCTGTTGTAGCTAGTGGAAATTTATTGTTGACTTCATCTGAGCCCAAATTTAATCCCACATTTCTGTTTGAAAAGTTTTTGATTTTTACTGCATTAGTACAAAAAGGTTACTAGTACAGGGAGACCATAAATTCAAATAAACTTTAGCTGTGAATATATTTTATGTTGAATACATGCAAACCTTGTTTGTATGAAAATTATACTTTGCTGTTTGCTCTGTGTGATCAGTTACAGTCCCACATGCAGGTTTGATTTTAATAGGTTCCAATACATGTGCAGTTTTTTAATCTTTCTGGATTAAACTTCAATAATTTTTTAATCTTTCAAGCTCTCCTTGAAATATTGTAGTTTTAGATCATTTTCCTTGTTGCTTATATAAATCTTTTAGAACAAATTAATTCACTCTTTCAAAGTACGAAAAATGTGATACAGTAAAAGAAGGAAAAGTTGCCTAAAATATTAAGATACTACAACAATCTATTATTTTTAATTTAATCTTGGCTTTGCCAATTGCCTTCAACATGCAAACTCTTTGCAGAGCTATATTAAAAACTGAGTTATACTTCAGAAAACTTTAGGAAACCTTTTTTTTTTTTTCAGATCTAAGATCATTACTACTCTCTTTCTTTGGCTGACTGCATTCCCTGGACATGCTAACAGCTAGAGACATGAGCAATAATTTATAGCTACCACATCAAAAGAACAGCTCAACATATTAACCCACATTTCAATTTTACATTAAACTCAACTAAATAGCTTAACCTGTGTATAAAGCACACTCTTTCTAATCATCTAGGACTTCTACTTGAATAATAAAAAACCAATAATGTTACACATATTATATTAGAATATAATCTTAGGCTAGTAAACCGGGGGATGGGGGGGGGGGGGGGAGCTTAAAGGATAAATTACATTTTTTAAGGTGGTTAAGACTTGAATAAACTTTAAAATTTTTTATTTTTTTCTCACTACCAATTTAAAAAAGACCACAAAAAAAGGACC
>JANIJG010025388.1:0-7500 GCA_024611175.1 Megaceryle torquata
GAGGTGGTGGCTGCCCCATCCCTGGCCCCATTGCAGGGGAGGTTGGCCGGGGCTCTGAGCACCCTGCTCTGGTTGCAAATGGCCCTGCTCCCTGCAGGGGGGTTGGACCAGATGACCTAGAAAGGTCCCTTCCCACCCAAACCAGTCCATGATTGATACAACCACCAAATGACATCCAGGCCACACCTACCACACAACATCTCACTAGCAAAACTACACTCGCCTGAGTAAGCTGTGAATCAAGGAACTGGTATCACAGCATTTCTTTTCACATGTCACTGCTGGCAGTCAACAAATCAAATGCAAACACTTTACAACAAATCGCGAGACACTACCTGCGACGAGGTAACGAAGGCGACCGCCGCCGCCTGGGAGGAGGGGCAGGGGAAGGAGATCGTCGTCGTCTGGCTGGTGGAGGTGATGGGCTCCTTCTCCTCCTACTAGAGAGAGGAATGGATTGCTCAGAAAAGTTGCAATTGAGCTATTAGATTCATTTTAGTTTTCTGCTTTCACTATACAAAACCATCTTAGTCATGCACCTCAAAATGAAATTCTACCAGAATCACTAACGGAAGAAATTACACTCAGACTTCCTAAAGAGCGCGAGGCAACACTTTTACTGCACTTCTCAGGGCCCACTGCAGCAGTTGAGACAATTCCACATTCTGCTTAACCTGGTCTATTTGCATCCTGTAGACAGAAGAAGCCAAACTCCCCCCTATTTTCTTCTCCTGAAAGCTCATTTTTGCCATTTCCCTTGCACTGAATCTGGTGATCACCTGATGAGCCTGACCAGATTACTGATCCACCAGGAGACTCGTGTGCTCCAAAAGACAACATTATTTTATGATCTGAAAAAAATACCAGCCTTCAAGTATCGTGGCTGTCCTAATTAAATGTGTATTTACACACTAGGCAGTAGATTAATTTAGTGTGTTGCCAAACAGATTTAAGATCTTTGCACCGAGATCTGTTTTCCAAGGAACTGTTAGACAAGGTCCATAATTAGAGTGGTCTACCTTTGCAGAAGCAGTTGTACTTAATCTCACACGTCATTATGAAGGCTGCAACTGTATTCTAGTGAGGTCTTAATTACAGACTGTTCACAAGGGTTATTATATCAGATTAATAAAGCCATCAAGCACCCAGCTTCCTGCACCTTCTTATATTCTGAGATCAACAGAGAGCAAACAATTTCACAAGTGTTACCAATGCTGCCTAGAGAAAAGAGAGCAGATGTTCAACTGCTAGCCTATTACTTGTCGTTCCCAATTTCTTATGAACTGAGGAATGAGACTTTTGAAAATCCCAATTATCTGTGACCCAGAACATCAAGATCTTAATCACTTGTTGCAAGTGTAGATTTTTAGGGAGAATGGACAACGACAGCAAGAATACACAGTAATACTCATTCCTCTCCATGTCTGTGTATAAGGACTAAGAAACCCCTTGAAGAATAAAAGCATTCAGCTGTTTCCAGGCATCAGTAAGATGATAATGACATTAATGTTACTGGCTCTTATAGGCTTATGTGAATTAATGAGTAGCAAGCAATGAAGGAGACAGAACAGGTGCTCCTCTTTTTTTTTTTTTTTTTGCCAGTGAAATGGTCTCAGATCCAACATACAATGGAACAAATCACTCTGAATTTCCCTCACCTTACTATTTTGAGTGTGCAAGTCCAAAACACAAAGGATGGCAAGTACTTCTCTGACAAAATAAATGAGAGCCTGTCTAAACCATTTTCTATACATAAATCCTGTTGAACAGATTAATTTCTAACCAACCTTTTCATCACTGGTGACTGCCACCTCTTTTCCATCTGCATCCTGACAGCAGTGGAGAAAAACAAAACAAAGCAAATCTATCTGCCATATATTTGAAGCAAAAATGAACATATTCAAATAAAGTTTGGCATAATGTTTATCAAATAAGCGTAACAAGAAAGAATCTTGACACAAGATTGAGCAAACTGGATGGGATTTAACTCTGGTGTGTATTTGTTGATAGTTGTATAGCAGATGAACAGTAATTAAATATTTAGGGAAAAGAAAGACCTCAACTTAAGAGGAAATTACCGAGGGGAAGATTCCTTCTGTCGTTTTCGTGGAGATGGTGATGGACTGCGTGAATGTGAATGGCGTCGGCGTCTACCAACCTCCCCGTTCTTCACATTGGATCTTTTAGGTCTTTCCTCTTCAGATGAGGATGAAGAGCCAGAATCTATAAACGTAGAAGAATCACTCTCTGGAAAATAATTCTCATGATGCTATTAACACTGTTATCAACAGGGTCAGACTGCAGTTTAAACTACTAACCTCCTCTCCCACAAAATAAGCCTTCATTTAAAAGCAGTTCAACTAAAAATGTTTGTTGAAGTCAAGTGATAAAATCAATCCATCGGAGCTGGGTAAAAATATTTGCAGCAACCTAACCCACCACATAAAATTTCAGCAGCCAGGTAATTTAAAAAGTGAAGTGCAGTTACTTATAGAAACATTAAGTGGACAAAAAAAAAAATTTCTATCAGTCCCAGGTTAGTTTACTGATCTCAAGCAGACAGGAGTCCAGAGTATTAGGAAATAACCTACTGCAACAAGAGATGAAATAATCCACAGCAAGCAATATTTGTGTGCTATGCTGAGTCTAAAAAGCACAGCTTTTAAAGATGCAATCCCACTAACAACAGATATATCACAACCTTTCAATGCTATACTTCATTCTTCATAGGCAAGAATTACAGGGACTTGTTACGAGTGGTACATCTATTACAGTTACAATAGCACTGCAATGTGCAGAGCAGGTAATTTTAATTGGTATTTGGACTTAACTACTTCCAGCTAAAGTAAACTACAATGCAGCTGTAGGAAATCCATGTCATCCATACCAGATGAAGACTGTTGATTTTGCCTTCTGTACTGACGCCTCTGTTGAACAGAGTCTGCTGCAGCCATTTTACCTCCTTTATCTTCTTCTGAAAAGGTGCACACATGGACAGAATATTTAAAACAAAGATACAAATTCACCTTGTTCAGACAGAAGCAAAGTTGTATTGCAGTAGGTCATCAAGCAGGCTTTTACTTTTTTGTTCGTTTTTTCCCCCCAAAAAAAGGGTTCATTCAGCACTTTACCACTACTCTTTATTATCATGCATCTTTGATTAGAAACCCCGCCCAAGCCCAGTGCTGGAAAGCGAGAGCCTTACCCGATTCAGACAGTTCTGCTTTCCTCGGTTTTGGTGCTGGCGAAGGAGATTCTCTTTTTTCACTACTCTTATGTTTGGGTGCTGAAAGAAAGTCAAATAATTCAGTTGCAATTCCTTACACTCGCACACTTTTTTTTTTCCTCACACAAACTGTACACACCACCACCTCTGAGAAAACAAAGGCACAAAAAGATAAAGCTGCTGGAATACAAGTTTTCATTTCGTTACCTGATGCTCTGCTAGGTGAAACAGAGCCACGGCTTTTTCTTGCACGATTCGACTGCTGGGGTGTTGGAGAGCGGCGTGGTTTTGGAGGTGGACTTGCTGGTGGGGATGGTCTGTGCCTCCGCCTAGGAGGGCTCGCAGAAGGAGAGAGCCTACGCGTCTTACGAGGAGGGCTGGATACGGTTCTTTTAGGTGGTTTCTTTGGTGGCGATCGGGAACGTGAGGAAGAGGAAGAAGAGCTACTGCCAGATAAGGATGCTGATGACCGTCTTCTCCTGTAAATGAAGTAGAACATTAGGCACTGAATAGCCAGCCTAAGAACCGTTTGAGCATGAACACAGAATCGCATTTGTTTGCAAGCACATATAGAGAGGCACATACAACAGCACTTCCGAAACACGGTGGACAGCCTTCAACACTTGCTTTGTGGAAGAGGAGAATAACAACCAATCTTTCACAGTTATTTTAAAACTAAGTAGTGAGCAAAAAATTGTTAGTGTTACCTCTGCCTGCTTTCTGTCAATCTACAGACTACCACTAAGCTTTGTCTCCTGGGAGCAATTAGTTTTGTTTGGGCTCTCTACCTTTTGGATGGTTAAGAGAATTCTGTGTTAGCACGTGTGATTTAAGGATCTTCCGAACAGATCTGTTTAAGTTTAGTGTGCCAGTGCACTAAAAAGACTTTTATAACAGGAGGTAAAAATTTCACTTGTAAGACAACAACTAAACAATTCAGAATCAAGGTATCCATTCTTATGCTTTAGTCTTTCATCTTTACTTTGCAATTTTTAAAAGGTAGGGCCTCTAGAATTCTGCGGCAAAATTTGTGGCAAGTTCTGTTGCAATTGTGTACCTGCAGAATCCACCTTTGGCTGCAGAATTCCTGAGAACCTGGAAAAAAGAAACCCTACCTTGAGCAAGATAAACATTTGCTGAAAGGGAGCTCTTGTACATCTTGCAACATACATGTTTGGTACTTTTCACAGTTTTCCCAGTAACTGGGTGAAATGAACATCCTTTACAAACTCAGAAGAAAAAAAAATAGTCATCACCTTGTCATAAAAAGGAGGAAACATTCCTTCCTAAAAAAACCAAGTGCTGTACACCAGAAGCATCACTTTAATTCTCTCCCTATGAAGAGGACAGGAATGTCTGCTCTTCCTATCAAGAGAAATGTCTATTCTGACATTGCTCTAAGTACATCAATTTCACTGCAAGGCAACTCAGAGCTTTGCTGAACAATTGCTCATGCTGTCAAAAATGTAACCGCCAAAGAATGTGAAAGAACACATTTCAAGTCACAATTTCATTTTGATTTTGTGTGATGGAAGTCTAAGTCGATTAAAAACTCCCAACAAGAAAAATGCAGTTACTTGTTCTATTTTTTCCCCAGGCAGGGGGGGGAAAGTATTAAGACGTCAGCAAAAAGGTCATTAAAAAAAGGTCAATCTACACTGGGAGCTATTGAGTCATTTCAAGAAGTTACAGTTCTGATATTGCCACTTCAAAAAGGTGGAATTCTCATCACGTTGAACTCAGAAGACACCGTTTCACTGCTACTATGATGTTTCCCCACAACACACCTACTATGACACTGCAGGTTTTACAGCACTCTGATCACACACCCAACAGTACACTAAGGTAAGATGAACGAGGTGATTTTGATAACACTCATTCCTGGCAACTAATGTTCCCTCAACTCTCAAAGTTTAACGGTTTTGGTTGTCTCAAAGAAGGGAATCTTACCGCCTCACGGGGGATCTGCTTCTTCTGTGTCTGGGTGGGGGAGGCATTCGCCTTGGAGGGCTCCTTCTCCTTGGAGACGGCCGTCGTCTTGGGCTCGGTCGCCTTCTAGGGGAGTAAGACCTGTCATAATCAAAAATTCAAATGAAAAGCAACTATCTAATTTTCAGATTTGAGGAAGTGTTATCCTCAGGGCACTGAGCGTAAAGCTTCTCTTCTCGAAGTGGATCACATTAGTGTTTAGATTAGGATACAAAGTGTACCTTCAGACACAATCAGTGCTTTAAAGTTTACTAATGTTTCTCTACCAAGTACTAAAATAATCCAAAAACAGGAGAAAAAAAAGTAATTTACAACATCTTTAGCATCAAACCAATCTCTTAAAAGAAGGCTGCACAATTCCCACTACCTTAACATGTACTGTACTCAGCACTAAGTACCCCATTCCTTCTCCAGTGTTAGTCACTGTGAGCATCTTCTCATGAAGTGACAGGAAGAAAACAACTCCTGAACACATTTATCTATTGAATACATTCTTCCCATTTCACCTGAAACATCCGTGGCTCAACATCTCTAAAAACATCACTACTTCACATGAAGTGGCACCTTCAGAAGGAAATACTCAGGTTCTCAATCTCCATAACCAAGGTAAATTGAAGTCCTACCTTGACCGTGACCTATGACGCCTTCTTGGTCGAGAATGAGATGGAGAACGTGACCGGGATCTTGACCTTGACTTGGAACGAGTTGGGGATCTTTGACGAGTCTTCTCTTTTTCTTTCTCTCTCTCCTTCTTTGAATTACGTTCTGGTGAAGCTTCCTTAGTTTCTGGTACAGGAGGTTCGGGTTTAGGAGCTTTTGGGATATCACTGTTTATAAAAATAAAGACTTAATTTATAAGTGCATACAAACCATAGGCCCCAGAGTAACATTTTAGTAGCTGCCAAGATATTCCCCTACAATGAACATTCTCCTGCTCCATCCTCTGCCCAGGTGTTAAAACATCCTGCTCCAAAACTGGGAAAAGAATCAGAATGTGGTAAGATGACTCAAGTAACATACAGACTTTGTCAACCCCCTAGAAAACAAGATGAACGTTGTCCAGAGTGGAAAAGATGATCCAGACAGTTACAAGTACAGTGGCAGCTGAGCACACTGCCTTCAGAATTCTACACAGGAAAAAAAAAAAAAATCTTACTGAAGATTGTGAAATAAATTCTTTGGCTGTTGCCGGGGGGAGGAAGAAGCAGGAACTCCCCCAAGGCAAGCTCCAAACGGGTATTAAGATAACTTTTATTTTTTAAAAGGTAATATAAAGTGTATTGTTAACTTTGTGTGTAGAACTAACTTGTTTGAAGTTGCCTCTTGAACAATAGTCTCCTTTGGTTTGACAGAGGGTTCTGGCTCGGGAGTCGCCTCTTTCTTTTCTGGCGCAGGAGTAGCACTGCGGCTCTTGGTTCTGTGATGAGGGGAGCGAGAATGGCTGCGTTTCCGCTCTCGTCTGACAGGCGACGACCTCCTCCGAGGGGAAGGAGACCTGGATTTGCGTCTAAGAAAAAAAACACAAAGTGCCATTTAATGGCATAACATAATGAAAAAATGTACAGGATAATAAAGCCTGTGATATTCAGCAGCTAAAAGCTTCTCTGAATCAGGCAGAGTCTCAGTACTGTTTACAGCAGTTAAAACACACATAGGACTGTTCTGTATTTCATAGATTATATTTTCTGCTAGTAATTGGCAGCCAAGATGTCAAACAAGGGTAAAAACAAACATCAAAAGCTTCTCATCCCTGGAAGTGTTTGAGATGAGGCTCTGAGCAACCTGGTCTAGTGGGAGGTGTCCCTGCCCGAGGCAGGGGGGTTGGAACTGGATGATCTCTAAGGTCCCTTCCAACTCAAACCATTCTGGGATTCTATGAAAAAACCAACCCCCTCAAAACCAACAAAGGCTGGACAGATGCCCCATTACACACAGTTTCTACTGTGAACAAGACCTATGTCAAAGTTGCTCTCATTTGCTTGCAGTGGCTGCTCACGGTAACTCGAGGGCAGCCTGTTAAAATAGCCATGGGGAGTATTTCCCAAGTTGTTAATTTTCCCTGCCGTGCCTTGGTCACTCTGCTCTAGAGCCCTGATAATGATGCCTGTGCGTTTTCATTACCTTCTTGGACTCCTGGATCTGTCTCTCTTTTCTCTGTTGTCTTTATCTTCCTTATCTCTCTTTTCCTTGTCTTCATCTTGTTTCTTCATTGAAGCCAGTTTTTCTTGCTCTATCTATGCAACCAAATTATCATCACTTAATTCAGAGGCATCATAAAGACCTCA
>JANIJG010025388.1:10000-13777 GCA_024611175.1 Megaceryle torquata
TTTCCGTTACTCGTTTTGTTATCCATGGTTTGATTACTTCCAGATTTACTTTGCTCATGTCCACCTACATTAAAGAGCCAGGAGAAATGGAATACTTTCACAACAAGCCCTTTAAAGAGCCAGGAGAAATTGAACACTTTCAGAACAAGCCCTTTCACTAAGCGTACAAGCTCACAACACCCTGAGTTCTTTCACTGTAAAGACTGAGCTATATTCTACTATATACATTATTATCCCAGACTACTTTTGTTTTAAACCAGTTTCTAATCTTTGCTGAACAACAGCATTTTGAGTAAAGCACACCTTTGGGTATCTTGCCATTTTTTTTCTCCTAACACAGACAGCCCCATCTCTTAAAGTAGATAAAATTAGAAGCTAGAGATAGTAAGAGAAGTCAAAGCATAGTACATTTCTAGTAAACTCTAGTGAATACTAGAACAGCAAAAAAAATCCAACAGAAGCAAAACTACATCACTGTATTGTTCACTCCCTTCAGAGAATTCAGTTCCCAGTAAATAATGAAATCCACTGAACTACAAAGCAAGGGGCTTGATTCAGCTCACCAATTCCCTCACCACCCATCCACCAGACTTCACAGCTTTCCAAAACTCATTAAGCATTCAAAGTTAGAAGAGAATTCAACCATTACAGACATTTTATTTTACAAAATCCCCACCCAAGATGAGAGTACAGACCAATTCTCTAGAGAAATAAACATTTGCTAGTTGTTTTACTCATATCTTCATCCTTAGAAACTACAACCACATTCTTACCTTTTGGGGACAGCATGAACAAAACAAGCCCTTAGATTTATCTAACTCAGAGCAATTTGGTCAGTAATCAGTTGTCTTTCACAAAAAAAGACCCCCTCAACAAGAGCTCTGTACTCAGCTTTGCTGAGTCTCCCATCACAGGCATCTCAGCAGCTTCATCAGTTGCTTTCTTGACACCTTAGGGCAAATAAGGCCTAATGAAGAACCAGCTCCACACCTTGGAATGGTTTGGGAGATGTTGTTCCTCACATTCCCGTATTTTACCATCTGATACCAAATGACTCAGTTAAAAGTTGCCTTGAATTCATCTCTTTCCTCCTATCTCATCCTCATCAACTTACCTTCTTTTCTAAGCATTCTGCAAATTTCAACTGCTTCAACAGCTTCTTCTGCTTGTTGCTGAAGCGATTGTCCTGTTCTGCGCTTGTTCCCTGCGGCACAGGAAACAAGATTTTTAGTCTGAATGACATTCAACACTCCTCAAGTCTTATTTCCCACACACTGGCACTGGACACTGCACAGCAACACCAGTCTCATCATCCTGTGATAAACAAATAAGCTTTTTCAAGTGAAAAAAAAAAAAAACCTTTTCAGGTGCCTTTCAGTTTTAGCACTACAGACTTCAGCTAGTGCTGAAGATTGAGAGATAAGCAGGCTCCAGAGCTCTACGCTGACACCTTCATCACATCACCTCCCTGGCACACTACTGACAACTTTAGAAGTACAGCAGCATCGAGTTGCTACAAAAAGGATTTACACTGGAATTCACAAACTCCTCAGAAGGAATAACCTCTTTTTCCTCTGTCCAAGAACAAACCCATCATATTTGTTCACAGTGACATCTATGAAACCTTTGGGTAAATTTCTCTGAAGCAAATCAGCCAATGTGGAGGCAGCAGGAGTACAAAGAATTCTGTTTTATTGATCATGCTCTGTTAAAAGTTCACCAACTCGTTCCACTTTCACGAACAGAAACTATAGGTTAATTCATTTGGAATGGAAAGGCTTGAAAGTTCAGTTCTGGAAAATTTATTTACAGAGTATTGAAAAGAAGGACACATGAACAAGAGTATGTGCAGAACTGCATCCAAACACTGGTGACCTGTTAATGATGCCGAACAAATTCGCTGTTAAAACGTGAAGTGTATTCAGGAAACCAAACAGACTGAGGGAAAAGATGGGAATTTAATAGATGTATTTTCCTGTGCGTAGAATTTGAGTACCAAGAATAATATAAGCTGCTAAGGAACCAAAAGATAATAAGAAATGCTCAAATTCTAAGATAACCTAATGACTTTGATCAGAAAGCACCCTGAATTAGTGACATAACACGCTACGAAATCAGCAGATATTGAAAGAGAACAAGCTATTCACATTCCCATTTGATCTTCTGGAACACAGGAATCCTACAGACTCACTGTGGATTAAGTCTGTTTAAAGCTCTGTAACATTTGCAGCACACTGCGTGGCTTGGACATCAGCACCAAACATAATGTCTGACAGAACACTCAAAAATTTAATGATTTATTAATATATTTTTTAATTCTTTCCCAACCCAGAAGTAAAATTGAAAGGAATTAGTATTTTTTAGCCTGTATATAACACACAGCAAACAGCAAGGCTCACCAAACAAAACACAGAGCACAGCACCGCAGGAATTTCAAGGCAAAGACAAAACAGTTTGCACTGAAAACTTTACAGAAGGGTGAAGAACTGAAAGAATTATTGAGAGCAGCTTTCTTGGCTACATTTCCACAAGAACTTTGGTTTCTCCTGAGCTCAGACTCAAACTGGACCAGGACACTGTTTACAGCCCCATTCCAGTACCACGTTGCTTTTGTTTTTCTAAACAGTCACTTTTCACAGGCCAGTTTGAGAAAATAATAGATTTCTAATTCAGTGCTTTCAGTCCCAGTAGTTCTGCTGTCAATAACAACTATCTGATTTGTAAACTCTTTACAACTGCATTAGTCAGAACAAGCAGAGATTTAACTTGTAATCGTTTTTCTCAGGTTAGTACTTTAACAGAAAATTGAATTAAGGGTCACGTGTCCCCTCATGTTTTAGAGGCATCTTAGTTGCAGGAATGGACAATAACAGGGCTGAACGGGTGAATGAATCTTGGAAAATTATTTTGTTCTTGAAAATTGTCAAGAAACTGTCCCCTAAAAAGGTTAGTTCTAATTAATGAGAGAAAAGACTGAAAAAGAGATAAAACCTAGGTTAGTGTTTAATAGTTTCTGCAGAAACTACAGCACAGCTTGAAGGATATTTAAAAAAAAAAAGCCTGCAATGATAAAAAAAAAATCAAATACAAACCCGTAAATAAAGCATAACTTCTTTTTGTTTTGAATACACTCAAGAACCTTTGTGTCACAGTTTTAATCGCTCTCTCCAAAAAACGGTTGTTTTTGTTGATTTGTTTTCAACAGGGACACCAAAACGCATTCCGGTGCAAAATCGGGTTCTCCTCTCGGCCTTTCCTCCCGCACCTCCTCGCGTTTAAGGGCCACCAGGCCGTGGCTGGGGCGGCAGCCGTGACACGAACCCGCAGAGGGCAGTGACCCCTCTTCCTCCGGCGGCCTCAGAGGCCCAGCCGTTCCGAGGCCTAGCGCAGGAACCAGCGGTCCCAGACCGCACCGGGCCGCGGGGCCGGGTCAGGTGAGCGCAACCCTCGGGTGCTGCGGGCACGCGCGTCCCCAGCCGCACACGAAGCAGCCGCCCCCTCAGCGAGCCCGGGCCTGAGGCAACGAACTCCCTTCCCAGCCGCTCCCCTGCCCTCTCGCAGCCCCGCGGCCTCGCCGCTAGGCCGAGCCGCACCGGCCTCCTTCCCGCCGCCATTTTCTTCGCGGCGGCTCCTCACAGGAGCCTGCGCAGGGCGGGGGCGGGGAAGGGGGGGGGGGGGGGGGGGACGGCCGGGGCTCCCCGGGGGGGGCGGGGCCCCAAGGGCTCCCCCCGCGGGGGGGCGGCAGGACGGGCCCCCGCCGGCCCCCCCGGCCCCCCG